>VZTO01001968.1:0-11045 GCA_013400615.1 Syrrhaptes paradoxus
CTTCCTCTCAAAATCCCACTTCTATCTCTGGCGCAGGTCTTCATCGGCTCCTGAGGAAACTGACTCTTAGGTGAGCCGTGGCAGAGGCTTGGGCTATGGCAGGTCGGTTTGCAGAAGCCGGGCTGGCGGCTGGGCAGCCGGGCTGGTCCGCCCGATCTGTGTCCTGCCCGGGGCTGCACCAACCCCATTGTTCCGTGCCCCCTCTTCAGTATGTTACTGGCAGAGGCTCCGACTGGCTCAGCCCTGGCCTGGGGTGGGTCCAGCCTGGAGCTGGGGGAACTTCCAGCAGTTTCTCACAGGGGCTAGGCTAGTGGTACTTCTCCCCCCATTCCCCCTCCCGGTTACAAAACCCTTGGAGCCGGGGTGTGGGGGTGAACCCTTAGCAGCCACTTACAGGAGCCACCACTGCAGCCCCTCCCTTGCTGCCAGCAGAGCTGGAGTCCAGGGAAACCTTCAGCAGCTACTTACAGGAGCCATGACTGTGGCCCCTCCCTTCTACCAGACAAACCCACCACACAAAACTACAACAGTCAGCTTGAAAGAACAGAAGATACTGGAGCAGGATTTGTCTATAATTTGCTTAACTAGGAAGAGGTTTTTCCATATTAGTTGATGCTCACCAACTATCTTACCATAGGCAGCAACTATTTTCTTAGGGATCTCTTGTGCCAGGTCACATGGAAGATCTGAAGACTTCACATACAAATCCACTAAGGCCTGCTTACATCCTGTGTGTACTTAGCCTGAGAATTCATTGCTATGTGTCGTTATTTTTCAACCAATAGCTTATTTAGCATAATAATACATTCCTTTGCAGATTGTGGATAATTTTCCTCTACCTATTAGCTCTTCTTTCTTCATTTTGTTCCAGGATTGTTTCTTCAGGTTGTTTTACTGTAATACTTATTAGTATCAATCAAACAGCAGTCAACAGAAAAACTTCCCACAGCCCATGAAATTTAGAACCACTCAGTTGCTCACCACAGTAGTCTTTACCTGTGTTGCTCTTCCATCCTTTTTTGTCATCCCCACCACTCATAGTGTCTGCTGGTTAGAATGCCAGACTTATTTTTTTATGTGCTTGCACCTCATCCAGCAGCACAAGGTCTCAAACTTCACGGTGCTTTGCAACACATGTTGATAAAGTGAGTGTTGTCTCAACACCCTTGCTTGTGGTTTTGCATGGAGAAAAGCTGAGGGACACCAAAGATTCAAGGCCACAGCCCTAGGAATGAAAAAGCACACACAAATTATTTATTTTCATGAAAGTATGCAATATAAATATGATAGAACTGCCTTTTTGTGTGTCTGTGTGCATACATGCAACGTTTTAGGTGTGTCCCTAATGAAATAGTTAAATGAATGTATAGGTTTTGCCACTGAAGCTATTCTCTGTATGTGCCTTGCACTTTAAGAAAGTTACGACTCTGAAAGTCTTCATATGCTTCTTCAGCTGAAATGGTCTTCTCACATAGTGTACACATGGATTTTGTGGACTTACTTGAATGTAAAATAGCTTGAACTGATTCCTTGTATAGGCACATTGGATTGCACCTAAACTGTAGAACAACCAATGCAAACTTAAATAAATACTACCTTTTCCCTCTTCAAATGTCTCTGCAAAAGAATATTTCAATGTTAAGAAAGTTACGCTGACTGAAATTACACAAGGTACTTGCACGAGCCTCCCAAGAAAGAAAAAAAATGCTTTTCATTCATTTGTTTAAGAAAAAATCTCTAGTAAAGTTAAAGTTTCCAAATAACTTCACCTTCATACAATTCACTGGAAACCAAAACCCCAAAAAAATGGGAGAACTGGCATCTAAATCCCAGATGATATAGAAGGCTCAGACACAGGAGTAGAACTCATATCTTTTCTACAGTGTTCTTCAACTGTTTTAGGGGTAATATAACTAGAACCATGAACAGTTCATCACTGTTTTGCTTGTGAATCATTTTTGTCCAACAAAATTAAATCTTTCTACATGTAATCAATTTACTTAACACTTCATTAGTGTTGCTTGTCTAATTATTTATAATGAAGTAAGTAACAAGGCATTGAGGATTGTGTAAATAATAAATTAAAGACATAAAGCATTGTAGATCATCTGACTGCTACATGAAGGTATAAGAAGTACATCCAGTTAAGGGGTGTTCTAGTTTTAGCTCTCACCCATCATTTCCCTTGAATGTTTTCCTTCTATAATTCGAATAACTTTGCACATTCCTAAACATCTGACATTATACTATCTGTTGCTACTTATTGTGGAATAATATCCTGTTATAGATGATCTATTTGAATAGGCTTCTTTTAGAACAGCCATCCTGGTTGCAGCTGGGACAGAGTTAGCTTTCTTCACAGTAGCTTTTGAGAGGCTGTGTTTTGGATTTGTGATGAGGAGAAGGCTGATAACATACTGATGTTTATAGATGCTGACAGAACAGTCAAGGACATTTCAACTTCTCTGCTGTGCCAGTGCCTGCAGGGGCAGGAGAAGCTGGAAGGGAGCACAGCCCCAGTAACTAGCCTAGGATTCAACCTGAGGTTTAGTATTGAGACCCAGATTGGCCAATGGTATATTCCATATCATGCACATTATGCCCCATATATATAGATGAGGGTCTATCTGGGAGTTCTTTCTCTTGCTTCGGGTCATCTGTCCCAGGGCTGTCCCACTCTCTTGGTCAGCTCACAGTCTCAGACTCTCAAGCTCTTATCTCCATTCTGGGATTGCGGTTTCGGGACTCTCCCTGCTCTGGGATCATTAGCCAGGAATGGGCTGAGCCTTGGTCATGGGGTGGTGAGCAGTTTCACTGTGTATCACTCATATGTATGTTTATATATATTATTATTATTCTAATTATTATTTTCCTTTTTATTTTAGTTCAGTTATTAAAGCATTTTTATGTCAACCCACAAGTCTCTTTTCCCTTTACCCCTTTAACTCTCTCCCCTATCCCCAGGAGGAAGCAGTTGTTGTGGTATTTTGCTAGCCAGGGGTTCAAAACCATGGCAACAACAAATTCCCCATGTTGGAATTTTAGTTGACAAGCACCAATGCCCATTAAAGGAGATAGAGCAAAATGCTCCTTTCATTTGTATTCCAGTAAAACAACTCATGACTAAATCCTTATGTTTGATTAGAAACTTCAAGGAAAATATATTTCCTGTTTCTCCCACTTCTGCTACATTTCCTTTTTTAATTGTTTGGGACAAGAGAGAACTGAAATCTTGGATCCAGTCAATTAACTAGGAATTTTGTTAATGATCTAATGAATCCAAGACAGTGTCTTTCCATGAATGTGGATAGCATCAAAAGTGTTGTAAACAAAATGAACAAATATTCCTTTACACTGTTTTTTATTTAATGTATTAAAATGAATTTTTACCTTTATTTTATTTTTGTAGTATTTAATGGATATGAATGCCCAGATGTTGTTATTATCACAAATATAATAATCTGCATTTGCTGTGGTAGCACTAGCACTTCTTTGTTAGACCTTGTAGACAAAAATAGAACAAAGTCAGTTTTTACAGGCAGAGAATTGAAAACCAATACTCTTTAAAGATAGAAAGAGAGAGAACGAGAAAAGTGATGCGTCATGGCAGGGAGATGGGAGGAAGGCTTCATTCACATAAACTATCATATGAACAGAACAGAACAGAATAAAACGGTGGAAGCAAGTTCTCTTAAAATGGAAGCTGACTAGAATGTAGCAATCTTAAGAAATTAAGATATACCATGGTAGCTTTTGTACAGATACAGGAAAGTATCTGACTTCTCCCTAGAACAGCAGAAGGCCTTCAGAAGCTTCTTCAGACATACGGGCTTTGCATATGCTGTTCCAGTGTAATGCTTCCCAAAGTACCTTGGTGACTGACCTTTTTTGTTTCCCCTGCTGTCTAGTCTCTGGTCTCCCAAAGGGAACCTGTGACACATGCATTCAATCCCCTTTACCAAACTAGCAGTAGTTTCGTACAGGCTCCAATGGAGGTAAAGGTCTGAGCCACAGCTGGGTAAAGAACTCCTCTAGTTTCAATCTGTTCTGTGACAACACACAAAGGAGCAGAGTGACACAGTGAGCATCAATGCATATGAACATGGAACACCAATCATGTGCATGAAAAGCAGGTGGCTTTTCCCAGACACAGTTATCAAGGAGCAAAGGAAGCTGTGGGTACCAGGAGTCTCATGCGTACCTTTCCATTGCATGTACTTTGACTATGAGCCAACAACTTTTATCCCATAAATATAGCAGCCTAAGGAAACCCTTTTTGAGCTCTCCCTGTTAGGCATCGTGGCTGCATGGCAGTGACTTCCCCTTGACCTAGGATGCCTCTCAAGGTTGCACCTTGAAGCAAAGAGACCTTTTACCTGTGGCAGATCTTTGGAAGCACCCAATTTAAGCTCTCCCTGCATTGCAGTTGGACTGCATGTCAGGTAACTGACAGACTGATAGCATGCTGAATTAACGCTAATGAAACATTACTGATCAATATAGCTACTTAATGTTAATTATTCAAACTTTGCATAAATAATGCTATTAGACATAAACTGTTGACCAAGTCTGTGACTAAGTCTGTATCTAGCTGCACCTAGACTCCTCTCTGAGAAAGAGTATGGAAAGCAAGGGGGTCCAGTCTGAACCTCATGACTCAACAGGAGGTTTTCCTTACCCTTTGTATTAATTGCATTAGACATAAACCATTGACCAAGTCTAGAATTAAGATTGGGCTCAGCCACATCTAGGCTCCATAAGGAGTTTAAAAAGCAAGGGGCTCCACTCTGAACCTCGTGACTCAATGGCAGGGTCTCCTTACTATTTTGTGTCTCCATTTTCTGTATAAGTCATTCTAGCTTGTTTCTAACTTGATTTTCCTTTGTTTCTTCCATGTAGTAAGTAATAGAGTGAAACTTATTAAGTGGCACTTTTGCAAATTCGTATTAAAATCACTTTTGCCAATACCTTTGATGGTGATTCTTTTAAGTGATCTAAACCACTCTGTGACAAATTGGTGTAATCAGCAGGATCCTAAATCAGCATCCACAACAGAACCATAAGCATGTCTGGGAGCAATAGGAGGAAGTTCAAATTCATCATGGATTTTTTTGGTTGTTTAGCAACCCTCCTACTCTGCACTTAAGCTTACTGTTTACAGCCTCTGTTTACCATCATATTCCCCAGTACAGATGATGGGTCACAGTTGTGCGTCCACTTTGCACTGTTGAGTAGCACAGCACACCTCTTGATAAATCCCATGCAGGGATATAGCCCTTTTATTTATAGTATGGCTCCATCACACATCCACCAAGCATGAGTGCGTTATCAGAGGACAACATGAACTCAAGCACCATGCCCATGAAAGCTGTATTATAAAACCATAATTTTGGAAATGACAACCATAACAGCTACATCTGGGCCAAGATGAGCAGAGGGCCAACTTAAAAACACACACAAGTATGAAATTACACTGAAAATTCTGCTAACAAACACATCTCCTTTACAACACAGCTCTTCCAGATAAATTTTCTTTCCTTTCTGATTTCTGAATAGCATTTCTTTGATGGCAGCCTTAGCCTTATTCAATACAGGGATTTTGTTTGTTTGCTTGTTTTTCACTATTTTCTGTTCCAGAATAGTGGTAGGAAAAAAACCTCAGCATTTGAGATCTATTTCCTTTGCCTCCCAGCTTGCACACAAACATTTGAAAACAATATTCTGGCAGCAGTAATTTTTTTTTACTAGTTTCTTGGTTGCTTCTGTATATCTCACCACTCTGTGTGTGTTTTGTTGCAGGATAACATTCTCACAAAGCTCAGTTAGGTTTGGTTTTTTTTTGTGCACTCTTAGACTGTTGCAACTGCAAACACAAAATCAGTTAGGCTTCCCAGGGTTCACACTGAACTTAAAATGAAAGCATTGAGAGGTCAAGACAAAACTTTACAGCTGTTCACAAACAAAGCTTCTAGAGAAGTTAGACAAACCTAGAATCTTACCATCAGTAAGCTTGCTTATAATATTTTTACTGGAAAATCCTTCGAACTCATCTCAAATGACACCTACATCATTTCACTTTGCAAATATTTAACCCCTACCTGCAAAGAAAAAACAAACCCCTGAGTCAAACATGGACAGAAGCTTCAACCAGCCTTCCTAGCAGAAGGCTGTGAGTCTGCAGCACGTAGGTCCTTGAGAATTTAGGAATTTCAGCTAGTGAGCTAGTGAGGAGTAATTTAAAGCAAGTTTCTATTTGTAAGGCAACAACCTAGAAATGTTCCTGTTTTCAGGAATTTATCATTGTCTATCATTGTCTGAAAATTGCTCAGATATTATGGCAAATGGTGACAACATGAAACCATGGTCAAATTTAGCAAAGCCAGAATACCAAGCTGCTAATAGAAGCATAAATCCCATAATTACAGGAGTTGGTTCATTGAGAATGTACCTTAGCCACAGGTATATTTGATAAATATTTTTGAAGTCATTTGATAAGTCTGCACGTGTCATCAGCTGTTGGATAAATCCGTTGTCTTTCACAAACTGTTTCTAAAATAATCCACAACGCAGCACTGCATGTGGCTGCCATTTGGACCGCTAGTCTAGCTGTGAACTATAACAAATGCAGTCTCCATGGATAATGAAGAATAAATTTAGTCTCTGGGTTCCTCAGCTGCATATGAACAACAGTATAGCTGTACAAATATTTACGTCCGCCTTGGTATGTGTTAAGGACATAAAATCTGCACTGCCACCACAGCATGGAAAATATCTGCTATNAAAACCATAATTTTGGAAATGACAACCATAACAGCTACATCTGGGCCAAGATGAGCAGAGGGCCAACTGAAAGACCTTGAGATTCAAATCAAGGACAGAAAAGCTGAAGAATATTTGCAGCAGAAGCAAACAACTCAGATACAGAGAACGACTCTTGACAGATATTTAATGTGGAGGGTTGTTGATGCAGAGCATCACTTTCCTTCCCTAGAGTCACCTAAAGATTAAGAGGCTTAAAGCAATGCCTCATGCAATCAAGAAATGTCTTTGTCAAGAAAGTAGACATCCTTTCTTAGATAAATGAAACTTAGTGGATTTTGTGGTCAATGGGAAGCAGTTCAATACTGACTTGCTGACGTACTTATAAGAAATGCAGTTTACGTAATACACAGTTATGCCTGAGACACTGCACAGATGTAACCCCTGGGTGTACTGAGAAAGCAAAAAGATATTATACCTTCTCTTTAGTTGTGTTGATCTTAATAGATCTATGAAGTATTCAAAATATTCTCCTGAAACTTGAAACATTCAATAAATGGCCATGTCTTTTATCTAATCTTAAGATAATTTCTAACCTGCTAAGATTTTTCAGGACAGGAAGTAGCCTGAAATTTCAGGTTTGCAATGACCTCTGACTGTGACTCTTAACCCAACCGCACTATGGGTATGAAAGCATTATAGCTTTCTGGTGCTGCAGATTTCTGTTCTATATTCTACCTTAAAAACACACACAAGTATGAAATTACTCTGAAAATTCTGCTAACAAACACATCTCCTTTACAACACAGCTCTTCCAGATAAATTTTCTTTCCTTTCTGATTTCTGAATAGCATTTCTTTGATGGCAGCCTTAGCCTTATTCAATACAGGGATTTTGTTTGTTTGCTTGTTTTTCACTATTTTCTGTTCCAGAATAGTGGTAGGAAAAAAACCTCAGCATTTGAGATCTATTTCCTTTGCCTCCCAGCTTGCACACAAACATTTGAAAACAATATTCTGGCAGCAGTTATTTTTTTTTACTAGTTTCTTGGTTGCTTCTGTATATCTCACCACTCTGTGTGTGTTTTGTTGCAGGATAACATTCTCACAAAGCTCAGTTAGGTTTGGTTTTTTTTTGTGCACTCTTAGACTGTTGCAACTGCAAACACAAAATCAGTTAGGCTTCCCAGGGTTCACACTGAACTTAAAATGAAAGCATTGAGAGGTCAAGACAAAACTTTACAGCTGTTCACAAACAAAGCTTCTAGAGAAGTTAGACAAACCTAGAATCTTACCATCAGTAAGCTTGCTTATAATATTTTTACTGGAAAATCCTTCGAACTCATCTCAAATGACACCTACATCATTTCACTTTGCAAATATTTAACCCCTACCTGCAAAGAAAAAACAAACCCCTGAGTCAAACATGGACAGAAGCTTCAACCAGCCTTCCTAGCAGAAGGCTGTGAGTCTGCAGCACGTAGGTCCTTGAGAATTTAGGAATTTCAGCTAGTGAGCTAGTGAGGAGTAATTTAAAGCAAGTTTCTATTTGTAAGGCAACAACCTAGAAATGTTCCTGTTTTCAGGAATTTATCATTGTCTATCATTGTCTGAAAATTGCTCAGATATTATGGCAAATGGTGACAACATGAAACCATGGTCAAATTTAGCAAAGCCAAAATACCAAGCTGCTAATAGAAGCATAAATCCCATAATTACAGGAGTTGGTTCATTGAGAATGTACCTTAGCCACAGGTATATTTGATAAATATTTTTGAAGTCATTTGATAAGTCTGCACGTGTCGTCAGCTGTTGGATAAATCCGTTGTCTTTCACAAACTGTTTCTAAAATAATCCACAACGCAGCACTGCATGTGGCTGCCATTTGGACCGCTAGTCTAGCTGTGAACTATAACAAATGCAGTCTCCATGGATAATGAAGAATAAATTTAGTCTCTGGGTTCCTCAGCTGCATATGAACAACAGTATAGCTGTACAAATATTTACGTCCGCCTTGGTATGTGTTAAGGACATAAAATCTGCACTGCCACCACAGCATGGAAAATATCTGCTATTATGGTATTTCAAATAATAAATTACAATATGCTTTATGGTTAAATCTATATGAAATTTGCATCTTTTAATGATAACTTTAAAAAATGCACGAACACATTCTAAAAAGCAATTCAAATGCTAAGGAGTTGCAGTAAAATCTTGGGAGCCGTGTCCTGGGCACCTTACATCTTCATGCCTCGGACCTTGCTCATGTCACAAAGGTACATGGGATTCTCATCTCACCAACAGTTAGATAACAGCTGAGGATCTGTCTCACTCCCCCTTTACAATGACAGATTGTGCACTTCTGTTTTCACTGCCTGTGAAATGGTTAGGGAAGAGAAACATTGGCCTCTCAGATAAGTGGCCAGTCTGACATTAGCTTCAGACATCCCTGAAGCTCTTGGATGTTCAAACTGCCTCTTGCTCCAAGTCCAGTGACACCTCCATGAGATGCTTCAATTTAAATTGAGGTTCCTAGAAGAGGAGGCCCTGCACCCTCATTGTGTTACGTTAATGAAGTCCATGAGTTTAGGGACAGCAATAAAACCAGTGCTTGCTTGTTCCTAACCTCACTTTACTTTCAGTCCATGCAAACACACCCTACTCAAATTCCCTACCTTGAACAGCACTTGTTGAGGAGCCAGCATGCTGGGACAATGCCACACGTCTCCATACATTTTGACATACATATGGAGGAGAGGAATGCATTCTATGTGGGGATTTTGAGGATGTCCACAGACCGCAGAAGGTCCCCCAAAGTTTAGCATCTTACTCTTAGTGGAATCAGAGTCTCTGCCCAACTCGGACAACTAGGTAAAAAAAATCCCAATGATTACTTTGATTTAGATTCTACTCAACACTTAACCACAACTCCCTGTACATAACAGCACACAAGGAAATTCTTCACTCAAGCAAAGTCCAGCAGGGGAGTATGCAATCAGATCTCAGCAGAAATTAAGATAAATGTTAATATGCCATTGCTTCATCATTTAACTAATCTCAATTTAAAAGAAAAAAATTATGTTGCTGTAAAATACATCTGAAAATAAACCCCCACAAAATATCATCCTGTATTATACACATGAACATAAAATTTTCCAGCTTATCTTTGGCATGGACATAATTTTCTGCACTCAGGTATTTTTATGTTT
Source organism: Syrrhaptes paradoxus (assembly GCA_013400615.1). Taxonomy (NCBI): domain Eukaryota; kingdom Metazoa; phylum Chordata; class Aves; order Pterocliformes; family Pteroclidae; genus Syrrhaptes; species Syrrhaptes paradoxus. The sequence goes on from VZTO01001968.1 coordinate 9,968, forward strand.
TAAACTGTATCTCCCACTGGCAGAATTTCACGCAGTACTGTGAGGAGATGTTTTCCAACAGGAGATACCATCTTCATATTTTTCTGCCCTTCACCATCTCGGTTCAGCATCCCCTGTGACAGGTACCTAGGGACCAAGCATACTCTATTTTGGTCATTTCTGCTGTAAGACAGAAGACATCCTGATATCGTTCTTTACAAATGGCAGAGTCTGTGTGTCATCAGATACCCTATGTATGGCATGGTATTTGGCAATATGTATTCAGTCGTGACTGGGCTGGGCTTATGGGTCTATCATATAACAAGCAGACCATGTACTGCCGTCATGAGATGCTGGGTCAGTCCTACCTCACCCCCGCATCACAGACCATTACATCACCCTCTTCATTTTGGCATTACTAGCTATCCTCAGAAGACTGCATGGGCTTGTATGTAGGAGAAAAGGAGAGAACGTACAGAAAACCTTGATAAATTTCCCTGCTATTTCTGTAAGGCAGCACAGTGAAACTGTGATCTCCCCCACGCAAAAATAGGGCCTGCTTCCCTGCCAGCAGGATGAAAACTTGCGAAGAGCAGTTGCTAAGAAGAAGCACTAAATAATATCTAGCTTGCCTTTTATTGTTATTTTTATCAGAAATGTAACAAAAAAGATATTTCATAACATAACGTAGCGAGATGGCTTGTGCAATATCAGCATTCAGGGGCCAGGCTCCCTGACAAAGCTTTATTAGATATTAGTTAGATGTGTTGACTAATTCTTCTTACTCCTATCATCAACTGCCATCGTGTCAAGATATGTCAGCCTTAAAAATTAAGAAATATAGAATCATAGAATCATAGAATGGTTTGCTTTGGAAAGGACCTTAAAGACCATCAAGTTCCAACCCCCCTGCCATGGGCAGGGACACCCTCCACTAGACCAGGTTGCTCAAAGCCTCATCCAGCCTGGCCTTGAACACCTCCAGGGATGGGGCATCCACAACCTCCCTGGGCAACCTGTTCCAGTGTCTCACCACCCTCACAGTGAAAAATTTCTTCCTAATGTCTAGTCTAAATTTACCCTCTTTTAGCTTATACCC
>VZTO01001968.1:11337-36781 GCA_013400615.1 Syrrhaptes paradoxus
TTCATGAGGTTTGCATGGGCCCACCTCTCCAGCCTGTCAAGGTCCCTCTGGATGGCATCCCTTCCCTCCAGTGTGTCCACCACACCACACAGCTTGGTGTCATCAGCAAACTTGCTGAGGGTGCACTCCATCCCACTGTCCATGTCTCCAACAAAGATGTTAAACAACAAATATCTTAAGGAAATGATGCCTTGCAAGGAATAATGCTGAATTTGGATTTAGCAAGAAGGTAATGGCTTATCTTTTGTTGAAGGACCATCTTATGCAATTGGCATTAGTTCCCAAACACACTCTGTTTCCAACAGCCGCTCAGGAACATTTTTTCTTTTTTTTTTCTAAGTCTTTTACCTATGATGTTTCACCTAAATTGTGCTTCCAGATTTAAAAAAACAAATCTGCCATTGAGATCCAGCAGACATAATTGACTTGCAGCTGAATCACCTTGGGTCTGGTAGCTGATCGTGAATGAAACACAAGCTTGCATTTGAATGTGTATGCTCTTGGACTGATAATGTATTGTATAAGACAAACTTGATCTACAACTGACTTACAGTGCAAGGAATGCTATGCTGGAGTAATTGCTTATTAGCAGTGTTGATTGTCATGGTAATCACACTGTGTTAACTATAGTGGCTCTGAAAATAGGGACAATTTCAAATAATTCCTGAAATCATAGAATCACAGAATTGTTTAGGTTGGAAAAGACCTTTAAGATCGTCAAGTCCAACTGTTAACCTAGCACTGCCAAATCCACCACTAAACCATGTCCCTGAGCACCACATCTACATCTTTTAAATACCTCCAGAGACAGTGACTTAACCACTTCCCTGGGTAACTGGTGCAAGCTGTTTGACATATATAAAAACAGTGCTCCCAGAGAACTGTGAGATTGTTTTCATTCTGCTTTGGATAGTTATTGCTGAACAATTATTCATTTGAAAATAAAGCTAAATAAATATTAACAAGGGAACCCGGAGGGTGAAATAATGAAACCAACCTCACCAACCCCTGCATTACAATCACACCAAAGAGAAAGGATTTTTCTTTTATGTAAATGGAGTTTATTTCTACAGGAGGATGAGGACTTAAACAATAATGTTCATTTTGCTTGAGGATCTTTGGTGTATAGATGTTCAGAACTAAAAAATGCTCATGTTAACAATACTTCCACCTTCACATTACTAAAGAGAACTAGGGAAATTCGGGTTGAAGAAAGGAGACAATTTATTACTAAATACCCCCATAATCTTTTCTCTGCTTACTTAGTGAAACATTCCAAACCATCTTTCATTCTATTAGCTCATGTTTTATTTACCAAAACAGCTAAAAGTTAGTACAATTCTTCTATGAAATCTACCCTTTTCAGAAAAACGATACATGGTATTCCGCTGTTTTAGGACAGGCAAAATTGTCTTTCTCTCCATTAATTTTTTTTTCATTAAGTCTTTAGTTCTAAACAACTAACTAAATAAAAGCATTGTCCAAGACAACCTCTGAACTTTTGTGCAGGTCTGTGCAAAGAGAAGCAGATGGTATGTCTTAGCTGCCAGCTCTCCAGGACTGCAATAGGTGAATCACCTTCAATCTCAGAGCTGTTTAGGCACATTAGTATGTGATTGTCCATGCTACTGAGTCTTATCTCTCATGTTAGTCAGCATATTGTTCTGTCTTATCCAAGTTGCATGACTCCACCAGGGAGATCTCAGAAGAAAATAATCTCTCATCATATGCTTCATAATTCACAGGGTCATGTATGACTATAGAAGGAAATACAGGAGTTTATCCAGTTTATTCTTTGGACTTCTCATTATTTTCTTATTCAAAATTTAAAAAATGAGGAAAAAATGCAGAAGTGAAGGACAACATATTTCCAATCTTTCCATTTCAACACACTGTTTTCAATCTCGGAGAGAAATTGGGTACAGTCCTAGTTTCACTGAACTAATTCACACAAAGTTTTAACTGAGTACACAATTTTATTAGATAGGTATAGAGTATTTTGACCAAGAAGGCAGAGGATAGCATCAATAACAGATCTCAGTAAGTTAGAAAACATCAGAGTGGTAATTTAGAAATATTTACAATGCCAAGGGGATGTCAAACAGAGGAAAGGGTTTATACCATATAAATATATGAAAATCTGAGAAACAAACCCTTTTTTTTTCCCTAATAGTAGACCATCATTACCTAAATTTCCTTAGTGTGGCTTTCCTGTCAGATTAAAAAAGTTCTCTGACCTGAACACTAACTGTTCACTTGACTGTTTAGTAACATTCAGAACTGCAACAAGAAAAACTTAGCAATATTTTCTATAATATGCCTCCAAATATATTCTTTCAGCTGCTTTATGTCTGACAATTAATCACCAGCTGTAATTGTTATGAAGAACAGTACACACTACAGGTAGTCTTCAGCACACAAGATTGATGGGAGCCATGGTAGGAAATTCAATTAGATATCAGATAATTTGTTCCAACATAATTTGCTTACTGTAACTTGCTTGGACTCCTGGGGTATTTCTCTAAAGATCTTAAATGTTACAGACTTTTTCTGCACATATCATAAATCTGATTATCTGTTTCTCTGCCCTTTGTACAGACATAGTCTCTCTTGCCAGTCCCAAGCGTATGAAAATCATGAGTCAGCCCTAAATCATCAAATTATGAGTTTGAATGGAGAAAAGAAATTGGAGTATTTTAAAAGAATAAGTTTAGAGTTTCTTGTCTTGTTTCTGGTAAGATCTGTTTCGTAATGTCAACATAACAATTAGATAAAACAAATGCCTTCTTCACTGTTCAGTGTCAGAATTATTTGGAAAAATTATAAGGGAAAAAAGTTACATAAGCCAGTGAAAGCCACAGTGAAGTAAGTATACCAAGACATGAAGGGCCCATATGCTCACACCTACAGCTGTCAGATGGGGAAGGCCAGAATGAAAGATTTCTGTTGTAGTCCTGTTGTCATCTCGTTGTTCTTAAAACATTATCAAAAGGAACCTCCCTAATTACCCTGAAATGGGCTGGAGTGCAGCGAAACCCAGACAGGAATAAATAACAGTAATAACAGCAACAACAAAGCTAAACAGTCTGTAAACTCCCATAATTGAATTCATAAATCTGAATCTTTTAGAAAGTTAGCACTCGGGCTAATGTGGTTTGACCTAGACTGATTGTTGCTGCTACACCCATTGTAAGCCTCCTACTAGTGAGCAGTGAAGGGGAAAATAAATTAAATAAATCAACAAGACTCTCAGGAGCACTTTAGGAATAACCCTTTCTTCTGCCATAGTTATCATTCAGTCTGCAGCATCCCAGTGCTAGCTGCCTAGAGACAGCAATCTAATCATTGCACTGTAGCAAACTGGGAAACCACCACCCTAGCTGCTGAAATAGAGGAAGTACTTCACAGACAGTGGGCAGCTGATAACTGCTGATGTCAAACGAGCTTATTAAATGGAAGGATTTCATCCTCTCCACCCCACCCTCCCATCAGCAGCACCCTGTTCAGCAATGTGACAGTAGCCCCCAGCAGTGATCTGAGACTGCAGCTCACGATGCTGTTACAGGCCTGATGCTTGGTCCTGCAAAGCACAAGCAGGACTCTCACCCTCAACAGCCTCAGTACTATTCACCATTCTGGCCCCTGAGAGAGATCACTTGCAGAAATAAATTTTGCCTTCGGAAGGGTTGGCATTATCCAAACCCTTGTTCTGCAGAGCACTTTCTACATACCAGTCCCTCTCTATTTGCCTTTATTTTGTTCTTGCCTGTATTATTTTCAGGTGATATAATACACTACATGCAGCTAAATGTACCTTCAGGGCATAATCTTTCTGAAAGTTATACTGCTCTTTAGCAGCAGCTACCTGACACAAAGTAGCACATTATGTGGTCTCTACAAATAACAACATGAATAATAATAATAATAATAGCATTTTGATGGCTTTATTAACATATAGTCATCTAGCAGCTTGTAAAATATGCATGTAACACCTCTGAATCTCGCTAGCTTGACAGTGTAAGGTCTCCTTTTGGTTGGCCAATAGCGTATGATTTGGGGTGATTATTCAACAAATCACTGAAACATCATCTCCATGAAATTACAACAAGGAGGTGAAAATTAGTCCAGCTCTCAACATTGCTCAGCTTTAGACCTGATTCTTCATGTTATGACTCAAGTATCGTTACAAAGGTCCAGGACGGAACAACCGCTGAGAACATCTGTGTACGGATCTCTGAGCATCTCTGGATGGTTTTGCTTCCTTTCCTACAGCCATAATATTGGAAAACATCAGCTCTAGTTTCTTGACAACTGTGGACAATATGGTGTGGACAGTGTCCATTTTCTGTGCTGTGCCTTAACCTAATTCTTTAAATTTCCAATATCCCTTTTGGGATAAGTAGGTTATACTTTAGGGTGCTAGAGAGAAGCTGGCTTTGTAAACATTGTGGTACAATCCCACTAATATCCTTAGCTTATGAAGACAGCTTTAAACCTGAGTACAAGACTGGAAAAAGGGAAAACCTCATTTTCCTCCTCATCCTTCAACAGACAATTGAAATCTACTTAACATTTCTTTATAATTGGATCTGAGTATAGATCTAATAGGCCAGATTAAACTTTCAAAGCCTTTGCACAAATTCAGTGTACACATATTTCCACAGCAAAAAAACCCACGAATGCTTAAAAATTGTTCAATAGTCCATTGCAGGAGATTCTCCAGAGAAGATAATGGACACTTTTTTACCTGTTGCCTGTGTCAGTACCTAATGCAAAGTTAAGTTATTATTTACTAAGTATATTAAATGGCAATTCCTAATACTGATAATCCTAGTGAGTTTTAAAATACTTTGATATCTGTTGCTTGGTACACTTCTTTCTTATGCTCTGATTATGGTCTATCACCTTCACACTTTCTGTGCTGTCTCTATAAACATTTCTTACACAAGCCCCATAACAATTATTTCCAGAGTTACCAGACCCTCCTTCTTAATGCAACTTTTAATCAGCTCATTAAAATGCTGTATTAATTTACATTAATTTGTGCACTAAAGCTAGTTTTAGGATTTTTTAACCTCTCATTTGGAAAGCTCTCTATTTTAATGCATTGAAGTTCTGAGTTACCTTCTGGATAGTGTTTGTTCACTCAGCTACTGTTACACCAGTTTTTCTTTTGTCTTTGTTTAGTCCTGGAAATGCTTAGTACATTAAACTTCAGCCCAAGCACTCTAAACTCCAGAGACAGCGACAATACAAAATGCAAATCAGCCATGACTTTGGGAATCATGCAAAACATGCATCTGATGAATAAAATAATACAAAAAAAGAGACAAAAATATAGAAAGTACAAGGTAGGTTCTGAATGCAGCCTTATTCTCACTAGTAGGAGGCCAAATATTCATCTGTCTCTCTTGGAGAATCATCATTATTAAGTACCAGAGACAAAGAGTACAAATTATTTTTTTGTTATGCGTTATACAAAATGTTTATAATAAAGGTATTTTTTTTAAAAAGAGGAGGCAGAAAATGCCAAAACCACTCAGCTATCACCAAGTCAGTCTTGACATACTTGTAAGAGGCCTCAGACTCAGAACTTCTGACTTACATGTTTAATCTACACTGAACAACTCCTGCAGGTCTAGAATCTGTTACTGAACCAATCAATACTGCATAAGACACAATGGCAAACACCATTCTAGTTCACTAGTGTCAGCTCTTAGTTCTTAGACAGCATCTTCCCTTAACACTAAGCTACACTTTCTGACTTTGGTAGCGTCTCTCTTAGGCTCACAAACATATTAGACAGCTCTTGCTCCTCTCACCAAATAAGAGGTACCTGTAGATGTTTCTCCACAGATAAAACTATGATGAAAGTGCTGCCAGCAGTAATAAAATAACCTTTACGATAAATTTACTAGAAATAAACTGTGCCTTTGTTATATGAGCAAAATGCCAATATGCCAAAGATGACGTCATCACAAACTTTATTGTGGGTTACACTGCAGTTCATTTTGACTCATGGGGAGAAGACCCATTTTTTGTCTACATGAAAATGTTTCAGCCTTCAAATAATTTATAAAGGAGAGGATGCTGCACACTGAAAGTTGGTTTTATTTGCTTTTATAAGTGAACTCTCAGAGGGCCTGGGTTTAAGAATGCTAGGCAGTACTGAGAGTTTTGTCCAAAAAATTAAAAGNCAAGAGACCTTCTCTCTGTGGCTGTTCACAGAACACACCATGAGTTCCCTGTGTTAAAGAGATTTCTCAAAAAAGGAAGGAGATTCCTAAGATCGTGGTTTCCTACTGAAGCCCATGCCTGCCCAACAGGATTTGAAAGAGTTCCTCTGCTGTGTACAGTCCTGGTTCTTCCAAGCACTCCTAGATCCTGCAGTGCTGCATCACACAAAGCCATGGATTGCAACTAGATATCATAACCTTGCAGTGTCCTTTCTAGCGTTCACTAATCACTTGTGTGAGTATGAGACATATTTAGCAGTGCCAACTAGGACAGCAATTTGTAACATGCAAAGATGAGTGTGTGAAGGACCCTTGAGTCCGCTAGAGCTTTGAGAAGGATCTCCTTAAAGTGAGATCCCCCAAAACAGATTAAAAGACTTTTCAGCCAGGGGGAAGAAAAAAAAAAAAAAAAGCTGCATTTTGTTAGAGGGTTTTTTGACAGAAAAAAACCTCAAAGCCACTACCTAAGAGCATAAATGAAAGTTTATCATCCAGTCTCTTCCTGTCCATGGTATCTCTGCTTCTGGGGATACCATATTCAGCACACAGAGTGACTATCTGAGCTGCCCCAAAAACTGCACAGCACCTTGATCTCCAGAAAGTTCCTGTTCTGTTATTTCTGAGGTCTGTCTGCTCACTACATCTCTCTGCTGTGCTGGCCTCTCTGCAGGAGCCCAGCCCTGGGCTCTGACTCCGTTGCTGCCAGCCCTGCTGTTTCCCTCCCTGAGCAGGCTCCCACATCCCTCTCCACACTTTTCAGGAGGTTCCATAGAAATTCAGTCACTCTATTCAATCATGAAAAATTAGCATGGAAAAGTATTGTGATGGGTTAGCCCTTGGCTGGGTGCCAAACCACACACCCGCTCATGCAATTCCCCACCCCTGACCCGAGGGTAGGGGAGAGAGTGAAAGGGGTAAAGGGAAAAAAGGACTCGTGCATTGAGATAACGACAATTTAATAACTAAACTAAAATAATATTGAAAATAATAACATATACCAATACACAAATGAGTGATACACAGTGATACTGCCCCTCCACCGATGACCAAGGCTCAGCCTGTTCCCGGCTAACGATCCCGGAGCAGGGAGAGTCCCGAAACAGCACTCACAGAATGGAGATAACAGTCCAAGAATCCCAGACCGAGAGCTGACCGGGGTGGGGGGGATGAAAGGCCTTGGGAAAGTGACCACCTGGAGTGAAATGACCAGGAGCAAAAGAGATCTGGAAACAAAAGGGATGATCTTCTGGGGCGTCCTCACCTATATACTGGGCATGACGTGTATGTTATGGAATAGATTATTGGTCACTCTGGGTCTCAATCCTGAACCTGAGATCAAATCCTGGGCTAGTAACTGGGGCTGTGCTCCCTCTCAGCTTCTCCGGTCTGTGACCTTGGCAGCTGCATAAACATCACTTTTTGTCAGCTTTCTTCTGAGCACAAATCCAAAACACAGCCTCTTGCTAGCTATTATGAAGAAAGTTAACTCTGTCTCTGCTTAACCCAGGACAAGTATGAAGAAGTACATCAAGTGCACTAGCTATCACAAATCCATGTTTCCCTCCAAAGGAATCCAGGAAAGATAAGGAAAACAAGTCTGTTTTCAGTCAGACTTTCACTGCCAACTTGGAGTCCACACCTCCACTGGAGAACAGTTGTGGGTAGTAGATCAGAAAGGGAAAACTTCTTCCCAAAGATTACTAGTGCATGATGACAAGATGATGTTATCATGGTGTCTGCTTTATCCTTTATCCTAGAATGCCTTATAACTTGGCTTCTTTTCTCCTGTGAGCAAAATTGAAGTTTACTGTCCTTATCTCTTCACACTCAGCAGTTAGAAAAAATATGTTCTTGTATTAAAGCAGTCACTTGGGCTTGGTGTAAGATAGAGTAAGTAATAGAAATCAGCTAAATATTTCCACCAAGTAATAGAAATCAGTTAAATATTTCCAACAAATAAACCCGTCTTACTCAGGAAACCTTTTGTTAAACACGTAGCAACTATAATTGTTCAGGAGGGATGAATGGTCACACCTTTTTTTCCTCTTTTTTTCTTCCTTCTTTTTCCCCTTTTTTTGTTACAGTACTCTCAGACCCTTTTAAAGCACCATGCAAATTAAATTATGAGTTTTATTTAGAACCAGAAAAAACCTTACACTGAGCTATTTATCACAGAAAAAAATAGAATGTTTGAATTTATTTGTTTGACATTTATGTGTACCATGTATCCTCTGGAAACCATGAAGCTGTCAGTCCATTATTCATGGAAACAAGAGACCAGAAATAGGTAGACACGGCTTCAGACAAATCTAGTGGTCTGTGCAAACACTCATTTCCTCTCTCAGTCTGTTTAAAACCTCTCTATTACTGAAAAATTGATGCTTGTTGCATTGAATACTACATAATGATGCAAAATTAAGATATTCCAAAGATTGGGAAACTAATACTTTGTCTCTAACACAGGTAGAGTGCTAATGCTGATGTTAAATCACTATATCTGATGCAAAGCAGCAGTATTTCCTCTCATAGATATCATCCTTTCTAAGAAGATCATAATACTTAAATGATATCCAGACAGTTACTGTACTGTCTTTTCAATTAACCCTTTTTAAAATTTAATTTTGCAAACAAGAAATTGCAGAGGGTTTCTGAATGTTTCTGGCCCTCAGAAGAGATGAGAGAATAGTTTGCAGCAAGCAGCTCTTTGATGCATTCCCCTCTTTTTTAATTGCAGATATACTGGTTTGTAAATGTGTGGTTCCTTCCCAAATGCATTTATCATAAGCCACTGATTAACCAACAATGCTTACAAATCATATCTATCTGCTGGGTGTTCTCTGCAAGATTACACTATTTTGGGCCACAAAGGAGCCAGTAAGTCAGGGTCCGCCGTCGCTGGCATGTGGCACACGATGTCTTCATAGCCTGGAGCTCAGTTTATCCAGGATATGTTCTGTTCCCAGGCAGACTCATGCAGGCCTGTTGTGTCCCACTCTGGTACAAAGCAAGCAGCAATGACTCTCTCAGGGAAGAGAAGATCCAAGTAACAGTTTTGAGACGTGACTCCTAAAACCAGTCAAATCTGACCCGAAGTGTGTTATCTTATCTTAATAGAAGCAGGGCCATGAAAGGGAACACTGCAGTGTATAGCCTTATATTTAGACAAGAACATAAGAGCACCTTGCAAGCTCTTGTCCCTCCTGGCCACAGTTAAAACAACCCAGATGAGGCAAAAGTACTGTCTGAAAAAAAAAGGAAATGATGCCTTGCAAGGAATAATGCTGAATTTCTAGGCCCTATATTTACACCGGCCTAGAATTAATTTACCTGTGCTAGAGTAAGCCTTGCAGCTATCTCTCCAACATGGGAAAAGTCTTGCTTGCCTATGGGGCAGCAGGGAAGCTAAATCTAACAGAGATATACCAACAAACCAATACAAGTCATAAGAACGCAAGCAAGCCAAACAGGACCCTGTCCATACTACTCCTGATAACAGCCTGTGCAAAGTGCTTAGCCAAGTGTAAGAACAGACGGAGTGACTTCCTCCATGTCTGTCTCCCAGCTCAGGGTGCAGCTATAAGGCCAATTAAGCCCGTAAGAACCAGAACATCACCCTTCTCCCCAACAACATTGTCCTGCCCACCCCTTTGTCCAGGCATTGACATGTACCAGGACAAAGAAATGACAGAAAAGTAACCCAACAACTAAGAGATTAATTGTCCTTTATTTCAGAGACCTGGAACAGCTCATCACAGCGTCAGGTGCATGCCGATGCTTGTGGGGCAGGGGTAGATGGACATCTGGCTTCAGATGGGGCAAGACCATAGCAGTGCTAGTCTGTGGAGTTACACTGCTGTGGGACTGTGGGGTTTGCCTTTTCTCAGACAGAGGCTGTAGACACAACTTCCAACTGACATCGTTCTATATACCTGGTTTGCATTTGCTATCTGGACCCATCTATATTTTTGACACCCACAAATACCGGTGAGTTCCAAAACTAATTCTGCCCTGAATGAAAAAGTGCATGTCTGAAACCTGCTGCCTGATGACATCTCTGTTCTCTCAACCCTGAAGCATACCAGGGCATTTAATCTCTCCTTGCACAGGAGCTGCTTTATACCCCAGCAATCTTTACCACCTTATATATGTTATACATATATTATATATCTATCAAGAGAGAGCTATAATGTTTTTATAGTTCTAGCACAATTTTTTTTTTTTAATGCAGGGAGTGATTCTCAGACCTCCACAAATGTACTCAGGATGTAGATAAACTATGATTTTTCACAGAAACATAAAAGCCAAAACAGTAAACATCACTTTCTTCCCCCCCCAATAGTTCCTAGTGTTCTATCTGCTCTTCTGAGCAGTGCTGAGCACTGAGCCAATGTGTTTACAGAACAATCTCCAGTGACTCTGGGCTCTCTGTCTTGCATGGTAATGTAATGTTGATTCAGATCCTCACTGTGGGCGTTTAGCTAGGATAGGTTTTCCTGTGTGCTTCACTTTGCGTTTGCAGATACAGAATACAAATTTCCTGTCATGTCATCCTCTGTATACTAAAATGTACGGGTATACATATATGTATATTATACGTTCAGACACACACACAAACACTTTAATTATATAATGTATAATTAGTTATTAGCATATTTAACAGTAAAGACCTCACTACAGATGTGTAAGGAATTCTGTTGTTAACTTTCTCCCTTGTGAAATTTGACCATTTATTCCTTCTTTCCATTTCCTACCTTTTAAACAGCTATTAATATGCAGAGGACCTTCTCCCCCCTCCTACCACAGCTTAATTTCTTTCAGAGTCTTCAGTAAAGAACCTTGTCAAAAAGCTTTTTGGCAGAGCATCAGCTGGATCACTTCTGTATATTCAGTGATGATCAAACAACTCTAATAGATTTGCAAGGTACTAATCCCCTTTCAAAAGTTGTGTTGGTTCTTCCTCATTATATTGTACTTGTCCTTTTGTCTAGTAGTCCTAGGATGGCTTCTAACAGTTCACACACTACCAAATTTATAGGTTGTCTTAAGCTTTCTGAATTCCCCATTCCACTTAAATCCTTTTTTGAAAGTCAAATTTATATTTGTCATTTCACTCTCACGTAGTGCCACAACTGATTCAATTACTAGACTCCATCGCATAGCTGAAAGTTTCCATTTTCATATTTATGTTCGCTTAGGGTTCCCAAGTAAATAGCACCTGGTTCTGGTAATTTGTCTACATTCACTCCATCCTGTTCTTCTAAATCTTATTCTTTTGACACTTCCATTTGAGAAAGTTATGTTTTAAACTTCCATCCATGCAACACAAAGCCCTCTGGTTTCAATGTCTTCTTGGTGGTGACGCTCACTGAAAAGAATTGGTTTAATTTTTCTGCATTTTTGGCCTGTGAGAACTCCTATTAAACCATGATCATCTTTCTGGCAGGCTTCCTAATATCTTTGACAAATAAGTATATTTTTAAATTTTATGCCTTTAGAAAATTGTTCCCCAAAGTATTTCTTTTCCTGCCTTATTAATTTTACATTTAACTTGTTTATGTTCTTTTTCCATTTGAATGTGATGTTCATTTTAGGTCTTTTAACTCCTAGTAATCCCCCTTACTCTGATGTTTAACTTTGAAGACTTATTTGGAGTTCTTTTCCAAGTCCTCTTTTTCCATAAATGAAATACCTTTCTTTTAAGGTTCCAGTGAGTTGTATTTAAGCAATCTCCATGTTATACCACAAACTTTTTTTTCTTTTGGCTGTTTCTTTTCATTTCTTGGAAGTAGTTTCTTGATTTTTATGTAGCTCTGTATTATTGCAGGGAAAGGGCTAAATTGAAGTGTATTGTGATAATTATTGTGTTGTGGCTATTTAGCAGTAACATTCTGAACTCAGTCCTCGATCAGGATAATTCAAGCTTTGATGTGGTTCCAACGGCTGCTGTAAGAAACAATCATTTACAGGGTCTAAAAACTGTTCTGTACATCACACATCCCATCATGACCTTCACTCTTCCCTCTTGGGGCTATACACTATGCGAGTCTTTTCTGGCAGTGCATTCTGTGCCATGTCCATGAGGATGTCTTTGTCACTGTCACAAAACCAGGCAAAATTCAGAGGAGAATTTCAATCCATAGAAATTTTATGGTAATTCTCAAAGGACTTAACTTGTTTATCTTATTTGGTTATAAGTAGCCAGGACTAAAATTTACATCTTCTAATTCCAAGCCTTTTCTTTAGTCACCATGTTTCTGTTCATATTAATTTCTAACAATTTGACTTTCAACAACAGCACACAGGTGAATAATCAGCAGTACAAATTCACATTCAGCTGCAGAGGTTCCCTGTCAGCAAGTTGGATTTCAGGGGAAGGAGAGACCTTTACCAATCTTGTGGTTACCTCCCTGGAAATGGTCCTGAAGCATTCCATGTCAACAGAAGACTTGCAAAACAATGAAGCAGGCAAGACTTTCATGGTGTGAACTTCAGCCATCATTCCAGTGATGGTTTGAGGTCCTAGTCCTCCAGGCTGAAGGATCATGGGCATCAAACATCTGAGATGATGGTTTCTAGTGTAACGCTTAGTCCTTTCTTTTGACCACAGCATGGCAAGGGAGCGTCTGACATTACTCTGATCCTTTCATGTCTCCCCCTCTGCAAGGTACCTCTGCTGTCTCAGCTGTTGGGCTCCTCCAAACACAGAGACCTGATGCCTACTCCAGCCTAGGAATGAGGGAAGGAAGGAGGGAAGGAAGGAGGGAAGGAAGGAGGGAAGGAAGGAGGGAAGGAAGGAGGGAAGGAAGGAGGGAAGGAAGGAGGGAAGGAAGGAGGGAAGGAAGGAGGGAAGGAAGGAGGGAAGGAAGGAGGGAAGGAAGGAGGGAAGGAAGGAGGGAAGGAAGGAGGGAAGGAAGGAGGAAAAGAAGGAAGGAAGGAAGGAAGGCAGGCAGGCCTCCCTTCACTGCAAGAGTTAGCTTGTCATTTTTGTACCACAGGAGAGCACTCAAAAAGTTGAGCCCATAAAAGGCACTACCACTGGCTGCATCTGGCACAAAGATTTCTAAAAGAATAACACGCAACTTTCTTTGCTGCAACAAGCTAAGCCACAATTTTTTCTTTTCCAAGAATGAATTGTGTGAGAAATTGACTCTCTTTCTTGCTGCATGGGGAAGGGGGGAATTACATGAAACCGACATGACTTGCAGCACCAATACAGATACAGTCCACATCCACACAGTCTAATAAACTGTACTAACTTGGGGCAAGATCAGTTTGGGTGATTCAGATTAACAGTTCAATGTAGAAGTACTAACACATATTAAAGTTAAGGCATTTTCCTTTGGTATGGGATTTGAGTTATAAGTGGAGCTAACACGCCAGAGAAAATAAGCCTTGGGCCGTTTTCCTATGAAGCAATGAAAAATGTGAAAACTAACTTCAAATAATGGTTATTTTACTCTAGCACCTGCATAGCCACGCTATGCACTGGATGTTGCTGATTAATTAATGAAGTCCATCTGATGATGTCTCCCTGTGAAGGACGTACAATCTATATTTCAAATTACTTTTGAAAATTTAATCATCAGAATGTAGAATTTGCTCATTAGTTAGTAATAATATATTAAGTTCCTCTGTCTGTCCCCAAATAGGATGGATAAAGACTAATTAATTAAAGGCATGCTACAGAATATGTGCAGTCCCACTGGTGGCATAAAAAGTAGCAAAGGAAGCTATAAATCCTGGATATGAGAAATGTGCAGCAATGTGTTAGAGAAGGACAGCCCATCACTAAAGCAGATACTTTCTACAAAATAATAAAAAAACCTTCAAAATATATAGTCTAAATACATAAGTCCCTCATCCTAGCTCCAACATGAAATTTCTCCATGATAGGTTTTTTCTAGAACAATACAGCAGCTGAGTCTTTAAAACCTTTGAAAGAGATATTACTGCTCTCACCCTGCAACCACTTAAGGCAACTTTTACTGGGTAATAGAAAAGTCTCATGAAAAGTACAACATATTTTGCATGGATGGAGGAGGAAATCAAGCCTGCCCTTTACAAATGCCCAGCTTGTTGAAAACAGGGTGCTGCCATCTCAGTGACTTGCTGCTAGGAAGGGGCACAGCCCTTGCAACCCTGCACATAAGGACTGTCCCGCTGCAGAATGTATGAGTCTCTGCTCCACTCTGCAGAAGGGCAAAGGCTAACCTTAATTAATTAATTACTGAACTTTATTGCTTTATGCAATTAATTTATCACGTCACAAAAGATATTTACCTATATTTGCTTAAAGTTCCTCAACATAAATCCAGTTAGTAGCACAGAAAAAAATATAATTTCCAACATTGAGATTTTTAAGATATTTTAAAGCAATCAAATTCAATTTGACAGTGATTCATATTTGGCAAACTTACAGGGCAGCATAATAAATTCAGATCACCACAGGAAATACACCTAAATTCTAACAGGAACCAATAGCATTTATGTGTATAAACAATACATAAACCAGAAAATTAAAAGGCAATCTTTTTTCCAGTGTGACTTATTCTGTCACCTGAATACCAATTTCTGTAGAATGTAATGAGGCAATGAGACTACAGATGCTTAATACTAAGCTTACTTTATTCACAGAACAGTATCATGTATGTTAGTCCACAGACAATTCTTACATTTTTCTTTTAATATTCATACCATGCCTCTTTCCTCTTCAAAAACACAGCATGCACACTTCTTCTTCATTTGTTCTCTTCACAGATTTTCTGTCAGCCATACCTATCATAGAGAGCAGAATACCTTTCTTTCCCAGCCATAGTATGGGATTTTTAATTATCACTGATTCTCATTGACATTCTTTTCTCCTGACACTAAACATGTGCACCTTGATTTGCATGTTAACATCAATGTCACAGTCCATCATTAGGTGTTTAATAAATTCATAATAGCTGACATGGGTATTTTTCTATCATCTCCTGACTGCTGTGTAACATAAATGATCTTATAAACATCCCATTTGCTCCTCACAGCATATCCCCTTCCTGCAGAGCAATTTAACTGAATTTTAAATAAGGAGGTCCCCAAAAAACATTGATTTCCAAAGGAAGACAGAATGTGCATCTAAAATGCATCTATAGGAGTAGGTGGATGTCAGTCAAGTCACGACAGAGTTCTCCCTAACTCCCACACAGTCCTATGTCTTCTTTGCATTTCAAGGTCAAAAACAGCTGCACGCTGACTAATCTTCCCCCGGAGTTCCATAATGAGTAGTCATTTCTGATTCTCCATAATAATAATTTTTAACAAACAGGTTTTTCCCCACCCTTTGACTCTGAAATAAATTTACTGAACACAGCAAGAAAGCAATCAAGTCCAGGAGCAGCTTTAAATTCAGAGGTCTCAAAAATTTTCATCCACAGCCATGCTCACTTCACTATTGTGCTCCTTCATTAAAACTCCTCCTTTTGGGAATGCACTGTGATTTTGAAAGATTTCTCTTTGATCCAGCTCTGCTACCATCATTGTCTATTTTTCTGTGAAAATTAATGTCTGATTTTTTAATTTTTCATCATCAAATATTCATCATGTTTTTATTTGTGTGAACTTACATACTCATTTCACTATTTTTTTCAAAAATTCTTCTAAAACCTTTAGAATAAAAATGTTAATATTCAAAATTATGAGAGAGACATCAGCGCTGGCCTCTTTCAGTGAGTAACCTTATAATGTCAGGTAAAGGCCACACAGGTTCAATCTTACTCTCAGAACTGCCTACATAAAAATCTTTTCAAGATCCACACACTTTTTCTGCTAAGGTGAATTGACTTTGAATATAGGATAGAGATGATATCTGCAGGTAATCGTTAACTGACACTGTCCGATTCATCTCTTTGCAACTGTTACTTACAGTTCTTCCATTTTCTAACAGACTAGTGCTTACTAATCAAGTACCTGCTTTTCCCTCCAGTACCCAGTGTCTAAAAAAAAATACTTCTATGTGATTTTGCTGCTTCTGTCTCAAATTATGTCTTTTTTTTTTCACTTTGTAGTTGATTAACTGAGATGGTCCTACACACATTCTATTAAATGTTTTGTTGTCACTTCTTTTGTCAATTCTATGGGCTAGAAAACTGATACTTCAGCTACCCTTATAACAAGACTGATGCACACACCTCTCCTGGCTCCTTTCTGAACTCATCAGTGTACAGATGACAGAGGGCCAAATATAGATGGCGTCAACTCACCCTCTAATAACATGCAGGCAATACCCCAAATGCAAAGACTTTTCACTCACAAAACTGGGTTGCGTGAGAACAAGTTCCACTTGCCAGAATGAGTTCTGAAGCTTGGCTTGATCTTCCTGTAACTGCTGCTTCCAGAAAATGAGCTTTCCTCCGCTCCCTTCTACCGTAGCACAATCTACTCCCACTCTCCTGCCTGCCCATTAAAAACAGAAAGGTAAAGAATAATTGTTTTACAAAAAAAGGAATATGCCACATAACAGAAAATTAATTATTAGATCCATTTCTTTTAATAAAACTACTTTCAAAAGCACTTACCACAATCACCGCAACTTATCTAGCATGGCATGTTGACTGTATTCACACTATTACTAGTCTAATTTAAATAGTAAACTTTGTAGAGCAGAAATTTTTCTAATAATGTGTGTATGTGAATAAATATCTGGTACTTCTGCTATATTGTGGGCTAGCTTGGGCTTGGCTGCTACAAACACTTGAAGACAAGGGTATAAAATGCCAATTGGCTTTTGTACATCTCCAAATTCTGGGTGAAATGCTTTGCTTTGGGATTTTCCTGACATAGCGCAAGCTCCTAAGTAAAAGGAGACACCTCTCCAATTACCATATGGCTGAGGGGAATATTCAGTGCCACGTAATGAGTTATCACAGATTTCCATGTTTCTTCACGTAATCAGATGATTTTGTGAGGCATCAGTTGCAGCGATGCTACCACAAGAGCTGACAGACCAAGTATAAGTCCCTCTAGTCCTACAAAGACCAAACTATTTTGCAGCATTTTCAGAATGCTGATAATCACAAAGCTATTATATCTACCCAACGATTTCATAATATAAGAACTAAATAAAAAATACAGCCATTATTTAAAATAACAAAATGAAACAGCAGAGAAACTTATCTCACATGCAGCGTGGGCCATATGCTTATCAGTGCAAGTTACCTTATTGCTTTCACTGTAACTGTGACTGTGCTGACTACTGTGCTAGGGATTTGGTGTGAGCAGGCTAGCTCGTAAGGGTTTTATCAAGCAGCTGCAAAGTGCCGCTTGGCTGCACAGAGGACACAGATATTGAAGATTCCGAAAGGTACTTAAATCCCCATTTCCCAAAACTGACTGGAAGAATTGCCTCACCTATCTCAGAGGTCACAGTCCCATCATCAGGTGGCAGGCTGTAGAGCTTGGTTGACCAAGCAGGCATGACATCATTCCTGCTGGCCTCA
The DNA here is from genome assembly GCA_013400615.1 of Syrrhaptes paradoxus. Taxonomy (NCBI): domain Eukaryota; kingdom Metazoa; phylum Chordata; class Aves; order Pterocliformes; family Pteroclidae; genus Syrrhaptes; species Syrrhaptes paradoxus. The sequence goes on from VZTO01001968.1 coordinate 29,051, forward strand.
ACATTTTGGTGGGTACCTGACTCTCCAAGTCCCTAGAAGGCAGGAAATAGAGGAAAACAGCTTTCTACAATTTCATTCTCCCTATGTGGAAGTGTCTGAATTTGCCTTGCAATGAAAAATGTCAATCTTCTTGAAACAGTATTGGGGAGGGTGGGTTTTCTTTTTTTTTTTTAATATTCCTGATGATTTCCAAGGCAAACAATCAATCAATACTTCTCTTGGAAGTGAAAATCGTTTTTCAGTCAGTTCTATTTTTAAATTCTTAAATTACTTCCAAAAATGTGATTTATCTTCCTAGGGCAGTAATCTTCTTCTGAAAACGACCTGATATCAGGAGAATCCAACCAGCTAGCCCCTTCTCTGATACTGGCAAATTAACATACCAGAACACATGAAAGAAGAAAATGTGGCAGAGCAATACTCTTTTCCTCCCATTTCTCTGCTTACTAAAGCACTTGAAGTAAAACATCTATTAATCTTTAAAAAACATTGAATTTAATTACCCTGACTAATGTTCGCTTGTACCAAATGTTACGGATATGTTTTCTTTCGTACAGTACAGAACGTTCTTCTAATTTCAAGTTTGTGTAACTGAACTCCAGTCCTTTGAGCAATTTCCTAACTAATTTCTCCTGTCAACTGGCATGAAAGCAACTTCTCTGCAGTCATCCAATCACCTAGTTCCCTTTTCTTCACCCAAAGAAGTGTATGAAATGCAGTAGTTTGATGCTTCTCTTTTCAAGTCCAACAGAAGTACAGAGTAATTTGTATCAGCTTCCATGAGATCACTACAATTTTTACTGGAACCTTCACAAAATGTGCTCTTCCTCACTAACATTCGTGGATCTGACTTGCCTTATGTTTTCAGATGACCTAGGTTGGCTGGGGAAGGGCTGCATAGTACAGTACTTCTATTCTTATAAGGTGTTGCAGGGTTGAGCCATCAGCAACTTAAGTTCTCACCTAGGGTAACAGGTTGTAGAGGGTGAAAATGGACCACCATTGGTCCTACAGTGCCTCCATCAGAGCTCCAGAAAGCCAGACTGGCTGCCGTTTCTGCCGCCAAGGGTTGACTGGTAAATAGTGGGTGTCAACTGGTCCTGAAGAGGTGGTTGGTGCAAGAACATCATATTCAGAAACATCAGTCTCCATCCTGACCCTTCTTGTTCCTCTGTCAACAGTGGTAAAATGAGCCTAGCCTCCCATGGCTCTCCTGGAACCCTCTCATTCCCTCAAGTCCCCATTGCACACCAGTGTAAACCAGGCGGGACTGTAAAGCAAAAACAACAGCTGTTTCCTGACAGAAGAAGGAGAACAAAATGTTTTCTACCATTTAAGCTGTCAAGGAAAAAATAAAAAATTAGTGTGTATATATATATATATACACACACATACCTATAAGGCTTTAATATTATTATCGCAAGGTTGTAAGAGGAAGAAAATTCGAAGCACATTCATACTCAGCAGAGTACAGGAAAAAAATAAGGATAAAAAAATCAGTTTGCACAGTTACACACAAATATGTGAATCATTAAACTTTTTTGAAGTGGAGAGGCAGGCAAAGTGGAAGGGATAAAGATTGTTTTTGCTTTGTATAATCTTGGCCCTACGGTACAAAGTCCAACTGGGATTCTGAGGCTGTCCTATGGAGGGCCGACATATTTTCTTCTTGAAGAACATGAAAGTCCTTTTAATCCAGTGGTGAGATAGGGAATGCAAAATGTTAATTAAGTCCCTGGTTCATTAAACTTATCTTTGATTCAGACTGAATTATGATTATTCTGTAACAACCACTGCAAACCACAAAACAGACAGTCAAACATTGTGGCTGTCTCCTTCTCCATACCAAGAAGTGATCACTACCTCTCTTTATAAAGAAAATCCACATTGCCAAGAAAAGTCTAAAAGTCTTTATTCATTATCTTCTGGGCACTTACCTGCTTGCTAATGTACATTCATTAGCTTTTTTCCAGCAATAAGATTCTTCGCTTGCTCACTGAAGCAATGTAATTTTATAGTATTTCTATCCTCCATTTTGTATTTGTTTCTCTTTAATGGACTCAATGGACCATTCTTAACTGCAGCTGAAAATTGTTGATTATGGCTCGCATACACTCTGAAAGTAACACTAAACTGTAGTTCAGCATTGGTGGATTCAGACACAAAAACAGCTTGAAAAAGAGACCCAGAAAAGGGAGACGATTCCCTTTCTCAAAAGTGTCATGGTAATCTGTCAAGAACTATTGTTGGTACAAATAAACCCAATAGAAAATAAACACAATTATCAATGGTAGGGAAGATTAAGATTCAAACTTATTCATGTGAAATATATGAAAGCCACAAAGAGTGAAGAAAAAGCACTTATCATGATGAAGAGGAATCACTTCATTTATGAATGAGAAACCTTTGTTCAAGCAGCAACAACTCGTCACAACTATATGCTGTTTCCAGGAAGATACAGTAGAACCAGGTACAGAGAAGGATACAGGGAAGAGCAACACCACTCAAGGCAGAAAGAGCATTTGGACAAGAAAACAGTATATAGACTAGAATTCTTCAGCCTGGAAAAACATGATCAAGGGAGGATATGATAGATATGTACAAAATCATAATTTCAAAAGTAGGGTTATCAAATAAAACATCCAGAGGACAGGTGTAAGAAAAAGGAGGTAGTTTTTTGAATTATATGTAGTTCAACTTCAGAACGCATTGTGTCTGAGTATTGTGGACAGGAACGTTTACATGAATCCAATAAATGTTTACACACATTTTTGGATCAAAAAAAATCCACAAAGGTTTACTAGTCATGAAAAGACACTCTAGCTCAAGAAGTGCCTAAACCACGGGTGTCTGGAAGCTCAGCAGACTTCAGGGGAACACACTCATCTTTTGCTCTTTGTCTGTTTTTGTTGGTCGGTGTTAATGACAGAGCACTTGGCTAAGTGGACCTCTGGTCTCAATCAGTAAGGCCATTCTTGTACTCAGACAGCTCCATGCACTTCATGTTTCAAAGAACTAAATGCTTACCTTCCTGCCTGTTGTTCAGACCTGGATACTCAGCTCTTACTTCCTGCAAGTTTTATCATTGTATAACTGTCAAAATATTAGATTAACACTATTTCCACATTATACTGATAAAAAATGAATACCCAGTATTGTGTTTTATGAAGAGTGAGAGCTAGTTGCACAATTCAATATAGACATCAGCTACCTTTTAAAAAATTTAAATCCACTGTTGGAACAAGTAAGATCCTGGGATTTCTAAAAATATACTTCGCTTCTTTGGTGTATTAGCAACTGAAGGATTTTCACATGTTGAGGAGATAGATTTCAGAGATGAATTAATTGGCATGTGGGAAAGAGAGATGATAAGCATCAGCCACAGCTAGGATAAGGGATACACAGACAAGAGTCAGAAATATTGCACCACCACCACCGCAGCTATGGGAAGGATTTTGGATGCCATAAGCACCCTTACATGTAGGGACAGCTCCCAACAGCACAGCAAGAAACTGTCTCCAAAAAGAGGCTTCACATCCCTTGCTCAGTGAGTGGGACCAGTCAGATACATGGCAATGTCACAGAAGAACATTGCACAACAGCCAACCAGCTGCAAAGGCATGATGCCTTAAGATATGTAATCAGTGTTTTTCCAGCATCCAGGCAGCCTTAGCAGCTCAGCACTAAAACAGTAAAACACCAAATTTGAGCTTAGGTGAAAAAATGTGACGCTCCATATGCATTTCACACAGGAAAATGACATACGATGTCACACCATGTAAGACATTTGGCAGTGCTTTCACTGGCTGCTGCTGGGGGTCCTTCTCAACCTTGAGGACTGAAGCCCCTGCCCACACCCATACACACACGAGTACAACGTACTGTCAATACAACATCTCTGATAACATACTGTTGAGAGACTGTGATGAAAGGTCTGATTGCAGGCTGCATGGATAAACAAGGTGACAAAACATGTAGAAAAACCTTTTGACAATGCACGGAGACCTGTTAGCTTCTGAAAGTCCAGTTCTCTTCTGAAAGTATTAGAGAAGGCAAGAAAAGAACAGAATAATCTAAAATAACTAGGAGAATCTGAAATAATGGGGCAGAATAAGAGAAAATATGAAATCTACCGCTTCCAAAAGTTAAGAGAACGAATGATAAAAACATAAATATGGAAAAATAAAACTAAAAATGGAGAGCAAAGTGGGTGTTAAAATATGCAACAGAAAAGAAGAATGAAGATGATCCATCATTCTTTCATGAGCCAAAAGCAGCATAAAATTATTACACCAGACATCTTGAAATATTTATCTTCTCAGTGTTACATCTTTGCTTCTTTTCACATTTGCATGGAAATATAAATACACTTCAGCATAAAGTCATGGTTTAAATGACCACAATAACCTGCTTGCCATTAACATTTTCCACTCTTCATACCAACCAGTTACAGGTGGCCTGTTACCAGCTGCTTAGATGAAATGCGACATCTCAGTACTGCCAGGCACACACTGTGCTGCAGGACAGTAATGGATTAGGCCTTAAAATGGGCATTAGAAAGGCCCAGCGTAATTTTCTGAAGAAACTCTCAGTCTCCAATGTACAAAAGGACCCAGTTAGCAACTTCATAGATACACTTTGATGTAAGCATTTTCTGCCTCTACAGGAAGCTTATTTTGGTTTTGATAATTTTGCTGAGAGTCTTCTGCAAAATGCCTAAACCTTGCTGAGGTTTTACTTCCTGTTAGTTGCCACAAACCAGCAAAACTTTTTTTCCCTCTGATGAAAATGCGGTTGGAGATGATCACATTACTATTTCATGGGCAAGTTCCTGATGGTAGCAAATGTTCTGTAAGGGGTCACTGGGTTTCATCTCACAAGTTTGTCCCAGACCTCAGCCATTCTTAGGTTGCTGCTATGCTATGGGACCAGTGTCCCAGCAGCTTCAAAGCCCTTCATGAGCTCTGGAGAGACTCTGCCTGCTTCTCACAACGAGCCTTGCCTGAGCACACTCGTGCCCTTCCCTCTGCCTCTGAGGGATGCTCCTGACCCTGTGCTCAGGGACCCCAACAGGCGTGTGTGTGCACAGACACACACATCTCCTCACACATACACTGGCAGTGTCACTGTTATAAGAGCTGCTGGTAACACGCACACAACTTGCAATAAATACGTGGACAACAAGAGGAGTGGCTTTTTCAGGTAGGGGTGTAAGCTGAAGCCGACTGACAACTGGTTTATTCAATTACTAAATTAACTAAATAGAAACGAGCCCTACATTGTGATAAGGGTAATCCCAGAGACAGTGAGCTAAAAACCTTTAATGGTAGATAGTTGTTAACCAACCCCCTGTCCTCTCTCACACCTTCTGTAAAAATTTCCGTTGTCCTCCAGTTTAGGCTTCATACTGTGGTTTTCATCATGACAAAGTGTTTCTTATTTTTTAAACAAAACACTGGAAGCCAAAAGAAAAAGCCAAGAAAGCTTTTAAAGAACCCCGAAGCATTCAGTAATGTTGTCTTTATTCATAAAGTGCCTACACTGAACAAAAATAAGGGCTTTAAATTATCACATGAATGAAAGAAGTGACTCCACTTACACAAATAAATAGCTGTTGTAATACTTTTGGCTTTTAAGTTTGGGGAAATCAGATGCTTTTGGATTCTACAGAAATTAACCTTCCTCTTAATTGTTGGGCACAGTCATCCAAAATTATGCCCTCAGCGTAGGGCTGACTTACAATAAGACCTCACTCTCATTTATTAATGCAGTCTGTCAAGCTGTTGAGGTGGGGTACACTGTCCCAAAAAAACCTTTCCAGTATTTGTGTAAAAACAGAAGTTGGCTATGGTATGACCATGCTCCTTTTCTCATAGGAACATCCTGTAACATGTAAGCTGACAGAAGGGTCCTGTTAAATTGCTCAACTAGTTTTGTCACCAGGAGACTACTCTTTGGGAGTGCTACACTGGTGCTCAGATGAAGTGGTCGCATAGGTGCTTTGCACCATTGGGGTGGTCATTGTAGAGAGGTTATTAAGGAAACCCAGACACCAGAGGCTAACGGGGTTTGAAATTGCTGCAGGATATCAACCTGCTCAGGGCTAAGTGTGACTCTGCCCTGTCTGGGTGCAATTTTACTAGATGGGCTGAAGAGGCTGTAGCCCCCTCCCTGTGAGCGTTGTTTAGAGAACATGATACCTAAGCTGTCACTGCCCACAGCTGTCCCCCTTCACTAGATTGCAGCTGGCCACATCCACCCTTGTCCCATCCACCCAAATGCTGTCATTAATGCAATTCCAATTATTGCTACCAGTTGCTATTTAAGTCTAAGATCCTAGGGTGAAGACTGATGCAGGCAAGAATGAACAATCTTACAACCTACCATAAGCAAATAATGAGTCCTTGTACTAATTTTTCTACCTTGTGGGATGTGGGGTTGGGAGGGTAAGTGGTTTAACATACCAAAGGATCTATGTTCCCATTTCTTCTGTAGGAAAGAATTTGACTAGCATGCCATGGAACAGACAGGGAACTTGAGGTATGTCATGCAAATTTATGCAGAGCCAGCTTAAAAGAATAGAAACACAATTTCTATATATAACCATGCCAATTACACCATATGATTCAATTTTTATTTCCTCCCCTGTGTTGCTCTCCCTTCAATTGCCTGCTTATCATTTCACACAAGCACATATGGAGGACCACACCTTCCACTTGCACAAAAAACCAAACCAAAACAAAAAAAGCTATTTTTAAGAATCCAGTTCATTCAAAAACTGTTCAGAGCACCCATCTGATGTTGCTAAGTGACAAACTATGTATTCACCTATCTCCCTATTAGCAAAAGCAGAGAATTTAGAAAGAAGTTAAAGGACCTTACTGATTTAAATACTGTCCACACAAAGCGTATCAAGGTTGCAGGAACTCAGGCTGTAAACTTGCTCATACTTCTGTAAAACTTTACTGTCCTCAGCTGCAGGGAAGTACAAGTGTCAATTAGACAGAAGCTCCATCACACTTCTGAAAATGTTTTTTCATTATACTGATTTGGAGTCTAAATATTTGGTTGTAAGTGACACTACTTAAATGAGAAGTGTCGGTTAATAAAGTGCAGTTACAAATGTTCTTTCTTTTCTTTCTTTTTTGTTTTGGCAAATTCATTGTTGTTGCCAATACCCTGATCATGAAAACATGAATGTGAATGACTATAAGACTGGGGATCTGCAGGAACTCAACAGTGCTGAATGACGGGTCTGAACATAACAGAGATCACTGCAAGGGAGACCCATTAAAAGAGTGCACCACTATACAACAGATCTTACTGAACATTCAGCCACATTAAACTTTGCAATAGGTGTCCTACACATTTCACAACTGTGACAGGTTAGCCCTTGGCTAGGGCGTAACCACACACACCTGCTCACACAATTTCTGCCCCCACCCAATGATAGGGGAGAGAATTAAAGGGGTAAATGGAAAAGAGGACTTGTGGGTTGAGATAAGGACAATTTAATAACTAAACTACAATAATATTGAAAATAGTACTGTATACAAATACACAGTGTGATACTGCCCCCCCTCCTGATGACCAAAGGCCCAGCCCGTTCCCAGCCAACGATCCCGGAGAAGGGAGAGAATGAGTAATACACAGTTATACTGCCCCCCCCCACCCGATGACCAAAGGCCCAGCCTACTCCTGGCCAACGATCCTGGAGGAGGGAAAGAATGA
>VZTO01001968.1:36870-62419 GCA_013400615.1 Syrrhaptes paradoxus
GGAAGGGTCCTCACCTATATACTGGGCATGATGTGTATGTTATGGAATACCATTGGTCACTCTGGCTCTCAATCTTAACCTAAGAGCAAATCCTATGCTAGCAGCTGGACTGTGCTAACAGCCATCTCTGGGTCCTCCCAGCCCTCCTTCCTCCCCCGACCTGCCTACGGAGAGCAGAGAGACTGAAGGACCTTGAAATACTAGCAATAATTATAAACATTCCTTCTTATCAGCTTTTCTCCTGAGTACAAATCCAAAACACAGCCTCTTGCTAGCTATTTATGAAGAAGAGGGGAAAAAAAATTAACTCTCTGCTTGATCCAAGACAATGACTTTGTAGTATCACGCAGTTTGGTGTTTAATGTCCTAAAATATCTTGATAGCTAGCAAACAACCACAGGTGTTTTACTATTGGGCTACTTGTGTCTGGGATAGAGTTATTTTTCTTCATAGTAGCTAGCGTGGGGCTGTGTTTTGGATTTGTGCTGGAAAGAGTGTTGATAACACAGGGATGTTTTAGTTATTGCTGAGCAGTGCTTACACAGAGTCAAGGACTTTTCTGCTTCTCACCCCACCCCACCAGTGAGGAGGCTGGGGGTCCACAAGAAGCTGGGAGGGGACACAGCTGGGACAGCTGACCCCAACTGATCAAAAGGATATTCCATACCATAGGACGTCATACTCACTGTATAAAGCTGGGGGAGAAAGGAGGAAGGGGGGATGTTTGGAGCGATGGTGTTTTTCTTCCCAAGTAACCGTTACGCATGATGGAGCCCTGATGTCCTGGAGATGGCTGAACACCTGTCTGCTGATGGGAAGTAGTGAATGAATTCCTTGTTTTGCTTTGCTTACATATGTGGCTTTTGCTTTACTTATTAAATTGTCTTTATCTCAATTCCTGAGTTTTTTCATTTTTATGCTTCCCATTCTCTCCCGATCCCACCGGGGGGGTTGGGGAGGATGTGAGCAAGCAGCCGTGTGGTGCTTATTGCTGGCTGGGGTTAAAGCACGACAACTGTGCTTTTATGAGACTTACTTTCAAGGCTGCAAGGGCTACTACAAAAAAACACAGATGATCTGAGGATGGCTCACTTAATAAGTAGAAAAGACAGGCAAGATAATGAGCAAAAGGTAATGGAATTGTACAGCAGAACAGTCATCAGTCTTCCAAAACTCTCATTGTGCCCAGTGCGAGTGAAATCACACAGTTAACTCCTCAACACTGAGCCTCTCTCCTGAGCTGCTTTCCTTTTTTCACAGTGAAATGTGCACTGAAGTGTTGTACAAGGTACATTGCTGTATTCATCTACCTTTGTTGTGATTTTGTGTGGTGGGTTTGTTAGCTAGCAGGGTAAGGGCTACAGAGGTAGCCCCTGTGAGAAGCTGCTGGAAGTTTCCCCAGTTCCAATCCAGATCCACCTCTGGCCAAAGCCAAGCCAGTCAGCACCTCTGCCAATAACATATTTAAGAGAGGGCACAGTGCAGGGAGCAGGGGCACAGCCGTGGGCAGGACCCAGCCTGACCAGTCCATCCATCCATCCAGCTGCCTGCCCAAGCATCTGCTGCAGAGCCCTGGCCCAGCCAACCCAGTGCAGCCCCCACCTGAGAGCCGGGAGTTTTTCAGGAGCCAGTGAAGAACCTGCAGCAGAGAGAGGAGCTGGATGTGAGAGAGACAACTGCACAGACACGAAGGTCAGTGAAGAGAGAGGAGAGGGAGGAGGTGCTGGAGCAGAGATTGCCCTGCAGCCTGTGGAGGACCCCATGCTGGGAAAGGTGGCTGCACCCACCCACACAGTCCATGGAATTTGGTAATTCATGGAGATTTAACAGTGGAGCACATCCCACCCTGTATGTATCCTGTGGAAGACCCCACGCTGGAAGGGGTGGCTGCAGCCGAAGGAGGCCGTGACTCCATGGAAGAGAGCCACGCCGGAGCAGTTAGTGGACATCTACATGGGAAGGACTCACATTGGAGCAGTGTGTGAAGGACCCTCCCGTGAGAGGGCCCCCCACTGGAGCAGGGAAGACTGTGAGGAGCTCTCCCCTGAGGAGGAAGGAGACACATGTAATGGACTGACCGCAACCCCCATTCCCTGCCCCCTGCACCACTGTGGGGGAGAAGGTAGAGAAATTGGGAACAAAGCCTTTGAGCCCAGGAAGAAGAGAGGGGTGAGGGAGAGGTGCCTTTTTAAGATGTAGTTCTCTTTCACATTATCTTGCTCTGGTTTTGATTGTTAACATATTAAATTGTTTTTGTGCTTTTCGAAGTTGAGTCTGTTTCTTGCCCATGACCATAAGTGGTGAGTGAAACCCTTCCTGTCCTTGCCTCTGCTCACGAGGTTTTTAGCAAGAGGCTGCCATGGTGCTTAGTTGCCAGGTGGCCTTAGAGTAGCCTTAAACCATGACAACCTTCCCTTCTTCTAGGCCTGTGTGATGCTAACTCTTTTCTGAAATACCGAAGAACACAATGTGCAGTCCATGATACTGTATGCAGACAAACTGCGTACACTCACACCACAGATATTTGTTGCTGGAATAAAAAGAGCTTGAAAAAGAACAACCCACATACAGCCCAAGCCATTTCTTTCCAAAGATGACACAAATTCAAGGACAGATTTGCTGTGTTTGTTTCCCAACAACTGTAGGTCAGATGTTGTGGGTGAACCAGGCAGGAGAGGAGAAAGGGAAAACAGAAGTTCTTGTTCTCTGTATTGGAGCGCAGGTAATGGTTGCCTCTCCTTTTGGGGGTAACTGGCAGCTTAAGGACAGTAGAAGAAAAAGGGATGTTGGCGTCCATCCCATTTGCCCAGGAGGGCACTAGTGCATCAACACCAGGCTGTAATTAAGTGTCTGTTTCCACACGTCCCAGGGGTACTATTGGTCACATTCTTCAAGTGGGGTATTGGAAAGCAACTCATCAGAAATTACATAAAAAATTAAAATCTAAATATTTATTGGTCACCCTTTTCTTGTGGCTTAAGCCCTTCCTGAAAGTTGGATTTTAAAACCATGTGTATAGTTACTGCATGGTTCATGCTTCGACTCCTTCCACCCACTCTATTTAGTTTTACTTGAGTAATTTTACAAGCTCTGGTCTAATAAATATATACATAAAATATGCCATCTTCTTCCCTCTGCTCCTCTTAACGGCAGATTTCTGTGATTGCACTCCTTCACTTCACTGTTGAACTCATGTGTCAGAATTCCAAACAATTGATTGCTTGAGTCTTCCAAAATTAAACTGTGTTAAGTTAGTTTTTGTTTGTTTTGCTTTGGTTTGGTTCAGTTTTGTTTTCAGAAACCTCCCAGATTCCATATCTCCTAACAGAAAATATTATTGGTCTCAGTGCATAGCCTGACTGAATTAGAAAACTCAGCACAGAAAACGAAGCAAGCAAGATGTCAAAATGCTCAGCCTGAAAGAAAAATGGCAGTATCCACCATTGATTTTCATGTGTCACCTCTTCCTGCTCATATTCTCCTGACATATTCTGATTAAAGGCTTACAAGTACAAACCCAGAATGACTTCATTGACTCTGGCAGAATAACTTCAAATTTACACAGCTAAAATCAAGATCTCAGTCCAATTCTCATTTCTAGAAAATAGCTCAATGTATAGCTTTTCCTAGATAGCTGTAGAATATATGAGCACAAAACCAAAAAAAAGCCAAACAAAAATAACCCCAGGAAATAATACACTTTGGGGCCTGTATCCTCCCTTATACAGTTCTTTTTCATAGCATCAGGGACAAATTTGTCCCTTCGTGTTGGCTGCAGTAACTCATGGTATTATTTTACATCGCTACATTTCTTTTTTTGTTTTCGTTCATGCCAACAAGACCATGAGTAGGCGTCATATAAGATAAATCTCACTAATTTTAAAAAAGAAAAGCTAGTGAACAGGAGGTGATAAATGCTGTGCTGCCTACTCAGGTTCTGTCACATAAGATGTCACTTCTTCATTTTAATTATATTTTCTGCCAACTCACAAAAGCAAGTGATTTGTACTGCATGTGATCCTACCTTTGCTATGGAATGTTTCTGCATAGCCAATTGCAAAATGCATCTACTTGTTTCTGTCCCAGTTTTTTCCCATATTCACTTTTATGGCTGCTTCCTGATGTTCTATAGAAACTGTCTCTTCAGGAAACGTTAGTACATAAATAACAGCTTGTTCATTGCAAAATGACTCAGACTATTTGGACACAGAAATAATTTTTTTTTAAGCACTAATAAAATACATAGGGAGACTAAAAATCATATATATTTTAGATAAAGTTTTGCTAATGCACACTCACAGCTAGCTAGTTTTGATAAAAAATTCTACTGGATTAAAAGATTGAAAGCTAAAAACTTCTGGGATCTAGAATGCACTAACACCAAATCTTGCCTGTTTGCATGGCAGCAAGAATTCTTGTCATCCTACAACACCAGCTGTTCAATCGACTGTTAATATCAGCAGATGTTTTGAGCTGAAGGGCTACCTGGAAAAAGGCTGATCAATGCATGTCACTGAAACAGCATCATGTGTAGACAAGCCACAGACACAGTAACAAAATCCCGCATTTCACCAAAGTAAAACTCACTTTGCACACAGGAACATTAAAAAAACCCCACTTGCCAAAAAAAATGAAACTAAAACCTGAGGAGCGTGAACAAGAACTCAAGAATAACAGCTACGTCCTGGAAGAGTTTTTAACACAAGGCTTACACCAAACTTATTGGTCCTGTGAGTGAAGGAGGTGTAGCTGTGGCTTCGATCAATTTGAAGTAACACATCTTAAGAATTATCTTCAGTCATGGAATGAGAATCAGTGAAATAAAATGTTTATTATTACCCTACTAAACTGGAAATTGTAAACAGGAATGAGAGAATGAATTGTAAGATAGAATCTACTCTAGTTAAGAGTAGAAAAAGAAAAAAAAAATGATCAGGCAGCTTAACCACACACATGAGGGGAAATCAGATAGCTGGGTTACGCTGCAGACAACTTCAGATCCAGACTTGGATAGTTCAACTAAATCAAAAGTAGTCAAATCACAGTCTGAATGCAAAATTTTGCTTCCGAAGAAGTCAATAATGTTGTGATTTTTGTACTATAACTGTCCAGTCAGATCAACAGTATTTATGATCATGTTCAACCTTGAACAAAGGAAGAACATGCTTCCTTTTCATTTGACCATTTATTTTTAATTAATCACAATATCCTTATTATGCAAAAATGAGATTGAACATAAAATTCAATTATGTGTCAAGTTAAAATATAGTCTTCCTAATAGTTTATCCTTGTCAAATGAAACACCCACCAATTCAGTGATCTCTTCTCTGTGCTGGGCCTTCTAGAGACCCTCTGCTCTAGGATAAGCAAAGTTCTCCACCTCTTAAGTGCCAGGAGCACTTCTCTGTGTAAATACTGCTCAACTCAAACTCCAACTCTGCATAGCAGGGAAACTTAGGGTGTTCAAAAACACAACGTGACTTGGTTTCCTGGATCCTTCTCCTAGATCCAGCAAAGTACTACTTGTACACCTGCTGAGACAAGTCTAACTTAGGAAAGAATTACTAAGGAACCTCAGCATTTGCTTTCTTGACACCTCAAGCTTCTTCCTGGGGAGGAAGCATCTACTATGCCTGTCTATCAAACCTTCCTCCTTCCTTCGGAAGAAATTCTATTTGAATGTCACTTACCTCACAGGTCTCTGTAAATAAAGTTTGCTTATATTTAGAACAGACCTTCTTATGTCTGTGATTGCATAGCTGTGAGCTGTTTTGCAGATACACTTTCTCACAAAAAGGGCTCTGGTTTCTTTGTCCCCCGAGAATGTTGCACTTGGGAACATACAGAGCCTTTATTTTCCCCTTCTCTGTTTAGGATAGAAACCTTTTCTTGCCTCTTGGGCTCACAATACAGCAAGCAGGGGCCTTTCTGACTTTACAGGTCTTTTGCTCACAATTCTCTACCATTTATTCTACATCTTAAATGGCCTTCCCACATGTTCTGGTTTTATTCAGCTAGCAGCAAACACCAGACAGCCCCTTGCTTATTCTCCCCCCTCCCCAGGATAGGGGAGAGAATTAAAGGGGGAGAGGGAAAAGAGACTTGTGGGTTGAGATAAGAACAATTTAATAACTAAACTACAACAAAACTGAAAATTATAATGATGATAATAGCAATATATGCAAACATATGTGTATACAAATAGCCAGTGTCTGCAGGTGCAGGAGAAGCTGGGAAGGAGCTCAGCCCCAATTACTAGCCTAGGATTCAACCTTTGATTTAGGACTGAGACCCAAATTGGCCAATGATATATTCCAAATCGTGCACGTCATGCCCAGGATATGGATGAGGCTCTGTCCAGAAGTACTCTCTCTTGCTCTGGGTTGCCCATCCAGACTCCTTGTCTACATGCATGGCATCATACACAGGATTTAAATGGTTTCACATACTGAGGTGATGCTACTCTTTTTTTTTTTTTTTAAAGTTTGCAATCAAACAAATTGCCACAATCATAGAACACGTTCAAAAGGGAGGTTCCCCAGAAAAAAGGGAAAATATTCAAAGTTCAAATCCTGGAGCAACCATACCTTTCCTCTTCAATGGCAAAGCTACCAAACTCAAAGGAGGTAAAGAGAAAATCTGAGCCAGCACCTAAAATGAAAACCCATTGTTGCTAGGCATATAACTACATGCATAGTCTAGACCAGATCTTGTCCTAAGAAGAGCTGTGATGGGGATGAGACTGATGGTCTCATGACTCATTTTCTGTGAAATCCATTTTAGCAAAGATGAAGCCTAGCAGAGAAGACACCACAAGGTCTGGTATGGAGAAATTTACTGTCACCACGAGGAGAATGTCCTGTTCACCGCAGGACCACGGTGAGCTGTACAGAGTGTACCTTGAAGAAACACGGCTTATGGCATGTATTATCCTAGTTTATTCTATTCCACAGACCTACATGTTAATGAGGACTCTAACTGAGCAAGTGAAAAAAATTCTCACATAGAATATTCTCCCACCCTTGTATATCAAGATTTTGTTATCCATCTTCTGCGCTACCTGCCTATCTTGTTTGTCTGAATTGAAATCAGAGGAGAAATGGAAGCAGGGTTCTGCTGAACTGTAACATTTTCAGGACAGAACAGGAGAGGCAGTAAAATGCCTAGCACAAGAACCGCTCAGAAGCCAGCACTGCCATATGGTGGGAAATTATATCTTTTTTTGCATTCTGAATAAGAAAAAATAAATCCAAATATTAATATGGTCCTGGAAAGATATATATTTTTAATCAACCCATTTCATTTAAAAGACACAAACCTATTTTTTCAAAAGATAGAAATATTTTTGTGATTTCATTCTCTCTGTTGCGTAAAATAAACATTTTTACCACACAACTTTTAAAATGAGTTTTCAATAATATAGCAATATTGAATGAGAACAAGAATAATGGCTAAGAATATTGAATAAGAATATTGAATGTGTTGATATCCTAACTGGCAATAATTATAGAAATGGGTCATTCTCAGTGATGTGGCAACTACTGCTTGACTTACTTATTGACAGGTGGCATAGCAGCCAGTGAAATATAAGTTTGGAACTCATAATTCATAGCTGGCAATTTTCTAGTTACTTTTCTTCTATTTGTATGACAAAAGTACAATGTAATTCTAAAAATTGCAGCAGGTAAGGCTTTTTTAGTTTCAGTTGAAATTACAAAGGTAGTCAACACAATTCAGTGAAACACTGAGTCTGTAAGATTCATTTTTTCAACAGAAATTATGTACAATATTATTACATGTCATCTCTATCTTACATAACATATAACTTACAAGTCTAAAGTATGAGGAACAATGGCTCTACTCAAATTCAACAAAATTTGTCTAGAATTTAGTGCTATAAAACAGGGCCCAATGTTTGTACCAGGATATCTTAAAAAGACACTACCCTCAAATGAGTCAAATACATGCTCTTTTTGAAGAAAATGAGCAGGACCTTTGAACTGTGTCTAGAGGCAGGCTTCCCAGCTGTTCTGAAAGACTTAGGGAGCAAATCAGATGACTGGGAAAGGATATAGATATTTGGACATTTATTCATACCAGATCTTGGAGTCAGTAAAGACTTACTTGAGAGTCATTCACATCATTCACCATTTCACTGTTCTCATCCGTCTGCCTGTTCTCTTCACTGTCTTGTCTATGTAACGTGTCTATGAGCGGTGGACTTGTAGCACGTACCTAAAAGGGTTTTCCAAGACTACTACTTGTGTTTCTTTTTTCCTTTTGTTTTACCAATCTGCTAGTAAATTCTCATATTGAAAAGACAAATGTTAAATAGACTTAAATTTATTACATGGGGTCAGATTCTCTTTGATGTAAATTAACACATTTCCTGGCCCAACTAAAAACACTTTCTAATAAAAATACTGATATCATTGTATTAAAAACAAGTCACTGTGAATGCAAAATTTTCTGTACCTGATTTAGGAGCAGGGTATCAGTGTAGAGCTGGGTTTGTTAAGCTAGCTAAATGTAGAGAAAGAATGGGAAGCTTCTACTGAATCTTCTGATAACTGGGAGAAGTCACTAACGGGGGTCCAAGTCCTATTTCAAATCAGTTTCAGGGAGGTTTATACCTAATTCTTCTTCAAATGATCCATCTAGGATTTCTCAGTTCCTTTTCCATCTGGTATTTCTAAAGGTTCCTTAGGAAAAAAATTTCCAAAAATTACATTTTCTTTTTATAATGAGAGGCTTCCTTTAAAAAGAAACATCTGTCAGTAGCATTGCAGGGGAATTGGGACTTGGAGACTATAGTCCTATCCCTGCTCCTTCCTGCTGCTCATTGGCTGACTTTACACAAGTCACAGCACGTCTCTGTTACCTCAGCTACCCCTTTTTGTCTTCCCATACTAAACTGTGCTCTCATTGTGGCAAGGACTGTGACATACAATCCATTTTTATGGTGCCTCAAACAATGAGAACTTGATCACAGCTGGGGTCTATAGACACAGCATGGCAACACAAACAACAAAAGAGACCTTGAGTATGTGGGAGGAGCAGCAGAGCAAACTGTCCCTAAATTCTTGGATAACTTATTATAATTTCCCATTAGAAATAAAATAGCAACAGACTTAGAAAAGTGTCAGAGTGTCTTTATCTCAACTCAAAGCAGTAATTTCTAAGCATGCATCTCTGCCAGATGTACTGAGAAATTTCTGTCTGCATCTGCAATGAGTTCACTGAGAAGGAAAATAAGAGCAAGCTCAGAATTTGCACGAAAGAATCAGGTTCCTCCAGATCACTCTTCCACTTATGCCAAGGACACAAGGAGGGATATTTGAAAAACCACTCTTAGAGTTGGATAATATTTCACCCAACTTGGCAAAATCACCTGCCAATGTCAAAGCAAGCTGGAACAGAGCTACTGACTGATGTTAGCGGGGCTCCATGAACAGGACTTCACCTGTCCAAGTGATCTCTAGAAGAGGAGGAAAATGTACAAAAATACACATGCAACAAGTTGGCAGCAAGGCAAAAGGAACCGTAGAACCATGCTGACATTATCAATAGCAGCAAGGAAGAAACCTCTGATGATTACTGCTCTTCTAAGAAATATTAGATACTACTATACCTGTAGACCATGTGAAACATTGCAAGATACAGGAGGGCTCTTAAAGTACATCTGGTCCTGTTTACAGAACTAAGTCTCTGGTGGCCGTACTTCCAGCTCCCAGAACACCTGAAATATCATGAATGCAAAGTCTTTTCCTTCTAACTTGTTTTTAAATGATTGGACAAACTCATCAGGATCTGTTCAGTCTTCAGAGACAAAAAAGTCAGTTTCAGCTGAAGTGAGATGACTGACATGACAAGTAGACCCAATGGCTATAATATCACCAATAATATCCCCCTTTATATGACTTAAATTGTCTTTAGATAGACTTAACTAATTTATGTATGAGTTGTCACATACCTGAAGTAAGTGACGTCTCTATTGCAATTAACTTGCTCCAGCATGTTAAGAAAAAACTGTGCAATGAAACAGATTTGGAAATAATCATCTTCCCTTGTCACTACTTCCATTATTAGAAATGCATAAAGTCCCATATGGGTTTTTTTTCTGCCAGTGAATCACCTCAGCCATTTCCAAGTGCTGGGAAGTATCAGGAGAGGAATAACAATACCACAACACAGACACGTGTTACAAAAAAAGTTAACCAGCTTTTCTGACATGAACCCAAGATTCACATGCAGAAAGGTACACGTGCTTCAGCACTTCTATTTCTGCACAAAACTGTTGTGCTTGTGCACCCACGAGTATTTTAGCTTTATGAACCACAGCAGGCTTACTTTTATAATTATAGACTCACACATCTCAATGTGAATGCATTTTCCACCAGACCCAGATCTATTTTGGTATAAATTGACTGCATAAGCCACAATAATATTTTTCTGAGCTAAAAGTAAAGGCACTTCTCAGAAATCCACAATCGTTTTTCAGAATTTCCTGCATTATACACTGATATATTGTGTAAAGTTATTGTTAAGAAGCATAGAACAATACATCAGTGTTTCACATATCAGTGTTTCACTGCAACTATAAAGAGATAAGTATTCACTTAAGCTATTCACACTACATCTTTCCTAGATGAAAGAATTATCTAATCCACAGAAATTACAAACATCTTTGTCTAGAGATAAGGCCTCTAATTTTATTGGCTGTATATATGAAAAAGCAGCCCAGCAACCTTGATAATCACTGAATGTAAAGCCTTGCTTGTGAAGCAGTTAACATAGGCAACTTCATTTCACACCTTTAGTTAATTGCAGTGCACTTAAAATATTTTTAAAACATTTCCGTATGCGTAACTGTTGGTAAACATATTTTTATTGAGAGGTCTCCCTTAAATTACAAAGTAACAGCAATTTGTTTTCATTTAATTGACAGCAAGATATCAGTGGCTTAAAATATACAATGGAAGATCTCCAATAATGAGACCTTTGAAAATAAGCTTTTGCAATCTGGAAGGAACAAGCTGGATCTGTCAGCGTGCAAGCCTGTACTGTTCCAACCACACGCAGTCCTATCTTACCATTCAGATAGAATTAGGATTCCAAAGAGGGGATGTTCATCCCATCTGTGGGGAAAAAGAACCAAACCTCTCAGATACCTGGCCTTTCTTCTTTTCCCCATGGTGGAAGGGAAAAGACTACTCTATTTGTATTGAGCCCTGCCTGCAGTTCAGCTGGAACAGGCTGCCCAGAGAGGTGGTGGAGTCTCCTTCTCTGGAGACATTCAAAGCCCGCCTGGATGCGTTCCTGTGTGATCTGATCTAGGTGTTCCTGCTCCGGCAGGGGGATTGGACTAGATGATCTTTCGAGGTCCCTTCCAATCGCTAATATTCTGTGATTCTGTGGTTCTGTGTGTGATTCACCTGCTCCTCCCTGGAGATGGTTCTGGCTGCTTGTTGACCAAGGAGTCCTTCCCTTTCACAAGGCTTGGAGGTGTTTCCTGGCCACAGCCCCACTGCATCTTGGGCCAAATCCACCAAGAACATTAGCTTCTCCTTCTCTGACCACCTCTTCCACATAACCCTCCTGCCCAGGTTTCCCTGCTGAGCAGAAACAAGGACAGCTTACCGGGTGTCATAGTTTTACTCTGGCTGGCAGCCAAACACCACAACCACCACTTGCTCACCTTTCCTCCTCACACTCCCAGGGATGGGGGAGAGAATTGAAGGAATAAAGGGAAAAGAGACTCGTGGGTTGAGATAAGAATAATTTAACAACTAAATTACAATAATATTGAAAATAATAATAAATAGTATAATAATATTAATATATATGAACATACAAATGAGTGATACACAGTGATATTGCTCACCACCCAATGACCAAGGGTCAGTCCATTCCCAGGTAACGACTCCAGAGCAGGGAGAGTCCTCAAACCACAATCCTGGAACAGTGATAAGTTACCGAGTATCCGAGAAACAGAGATGACCCTGAAAGAGGGACTATCCAGAGGATCTGGAGCAAGAAAAGATGACCTGGAGCAGGAGAGAGAGCACTTCTGGACAGAACTTCATCTATATACTGGACATGACATGCATGACATGGAACATACCATTCGTTAATTTGGGTCTCAATCCTAAAGTAGTGATTGGGGCTGTGCTCCTTCCCAGCTTCTCCTGCCCCTGCAGACACTGGCACAGCAGAGAAGATGAAAAGTCCTTGACTGTCCTGGCAGCAACTATAAACATCAGCATGTTATCAGCCTTCTCCTCAGCACAAATCCAAAACACAGCCTCTTACTAGCTACTGTGAAGAAAGTTAACTCTGTCACATGTGAAACCAGGACACCCCATCAGGCTGCTGACCTGGACAGCAGAAGCCCCAGCACTGCACAGCTCACGCTAGCACAAACCCCCACTGACCCACTACTGCCTGCTGTTCTCTGCACTGTGGTATGTTCCCCTTTTCCTCTTCAACACAATTTGTTTTTGAGATTATCTGTTCTACACTGACCAGTGAATCTGATGGGATAAACTGCAAACCAGTTAGAACAGCTGGTTTGACTTGCAAGGACTATTAGGAGTAAAAATTACAGTCTTATGCACAACAGGTAAGAGTACAAGGATTATAACCTAAAAAGAGGTATTGCAGGAGACCTGAAAGGGTACAGAGATATCCATAATTTTGCATTTTTGACAGTTTAAATAAATTTGGCAGTTCCTTGCTGAAATCAGAAAAAAAAAATTAAAATGTAAAGGCAGCAATGAGAGCAAGTTAATATATCAGAGTCTCTGGTTTGGAAACGCAATCTTTGAGCGCATCACCTAAAGTATCTCTCATGAATTTGTGTAACCATGCAAAAGCAGCTAAAAAACAAAGCCTAACTTAGTCACTAAACCACACCTTTTCAGCAGCCAGGAAAAAGCTCCTCTGAATTGGTATTTTGTGCACATTTCAATGAAAGTTAGAAACCCACATGCCTGTATGTGTGCAAGAGGAGATGACAGCATTAAAAGTAACATCAAATCAGCAATACCATGAATCTTCCCAGATGTTACTAGTAGTTCTGTCACAGTCATACCACATGGAGTAGGACTAATCCAGCCTCTGGCTGAATAATCATGGGGGTTCTGCAGGTAACAGAATGAAGAAGTGTTACCAGCCATGCAGAGGCAGAGGTGAATGTAGAGGTGACAGCTGTTCATCTGTGAGGGGCACTGTGACAAGTGATAAGTTCATCTGACTCAGACATTCACCCAGGCAGTCCCCAAACCATTCTGTTTCCTTCTTTCTTTGACACTGGGAAGACAGGTGGTCCCACTCACTTTTAGGACATGTTTTTCCAGTGATCTTCAATGTTAAGGTGGCAGTGATTTTGCTTTACTCAGGTACAATATTACTTCCTAAAATATTAACACCAAAAAGAGGGGTGAAAAAGCAGAGCTAGAATCAGGGTTGCAGGTGAGCACACAGGCATGCAGCTTTTAAAAAGCTCAGGAAAAAAAAGTAGGAGCTTTAGCTCCCTAGAGCAACATTCTCCACACACAAGCATTGCTTTGAATTCCTTCTGTCTCTCCTGTCTCACACACCGCTAGAGCTATCCAGTACCTTGCATCTGAAATAAACTCTGGCAGTTTTCCACTTCAAGAAAGAAGCTAAGAAAGGGAACTCCATTGTACACCATGTTGTTATAGAAACAAACTTTCCTCACAGTGCCCCTTCCACACTCCAGATCCAACTGCTGTTTCAAACAATAGAATAAAAATAATCATAAAAAACCCCGTTCACTGATCAACAGCCACCTCATTATCACTTGCCTTGTTTTTATCATTTCCATCAGACTATGAGGAGAAAGCACTAAGCACTGGAGTTTTAAAATATCCCTAAGTTGTTTCTGTACCAGTAACAAAAGGTTTGCTATTGATCCAAATTTGTTATGGATTGCTAATGTACAGGCTGGTTCCATAGGAACTGCATGGAACACACAGTGGTGACAGGACCTTGTTTGTCCATATAGCTTGCACTGCTGAAATCCCGAGTGGTGTATTATGGTGTTATCTATGTTCTCTTAAGCAGTAATGATTCTGCCTAGAAACATGGAACATGCACACTAGCGTGTTAACAACCCTTTCTGAGAGCTGATAAAGGCAATCTACAAGATAATGAGGATGATATACTAAAACATGTGATGGTCAGATCAGGGAAACTGTTTAGAAAGTTCATATGCCAGCAGGGAAAGATAAGGGAGTGAAACAAAACAAGATGGGAAAATGAGTTCCATCATGTGGACAGTGACAAAGGGAGAACCAAGACTGTAGTGCTATGAACAGAGCTTCAGCACCAATACTAAGGCAACAGTTTCTGGGTCACAGGAAACAAAAGTGAGGAGATGAAATTGAAGACAGCAGAAGCAGCACAGCATGGAACATCATATAATTGCAAGATCTTCTAGGCAAAGTCACATCCTCCTTTGAAGAAAAGGTAATTTTGTTCTGCTGCCCTGTATTTGGAACCTCTATACTGTGTAATAGCAATTTTGTTACGGTGACCAATTAAATGTGTCAAATCGCATCTCACTTACCCACTTCCTTGCTCTCCTGATGTAGGATGAATACATCAGGTACAGAGAAAATGTCTACCCACAGCAATGGGCTCACTGAGGAAGCTCTTCTTGCCTGGCAACATTCACTACTGGAATGCCACCCAACACGTCTTCTACTGATTCGCTGATTACCTGCTATCATTAGTGGCAGACCAAAGAGCAAGTAAGGAGAAAGCTCATATTTACTTATCAATAACAAGCAAATGTGCTTTCTTGCACTACTCTACATTGTTCTTTCCTATTAGAATCAAGGAAACACAAATGTAGGACATTGATTCTATTGAATTAATGGTGTCTTTATCCAAGCTTGAAGAAACAAAAAAAAAAAAGTGTTTGACAGCATCCGGGAAAAAAATTTAAATGCTTCTAAAAAGCCAAGATCTGCTGCTGTTCTACTACTGAATGTATTCATGCACTTTAAAATAGATATGACACTCAGTTTTGGTTGCTGTCCATATCTCCCAGTCATTAGACAGTGCTGTGAGAAGTCTGCATTATTTCTAGACATAGGGAGAGTTTTAAATGCTGATCCTAAAAGACCTGTAATTTTGCTGTATGGACGCAGAGGATGCAAGGATATCATCATAAGCAACACAAGCTGTCATCAAGACTCCTTATGTCCTTTTTCTACCATGCATTTAGAACACAATGGCAAGACATTCACAAAGAAAGGTCATTAGACTGACTTTGTCCTGTAGCAGTGTTCTGTAGTGATCTGTGACAATTGCTAACATCATTCATATGACCTGCAAATCCCTCACTGGGCATTGACTTTTGCTCTATTCTCATTCTCTCCCAGAACATTCTAAAGACACCTCAGGCAGGAAGACTCAGATCCAGATCTCAGGACTGCCAAGATCCAGCCACAGTCACACGAACAGAATAGCTTGAAAATAATTATCAGAGACAGGTGCACTTCAAAAAGTGCACATTTGTGTGTTTTAAGAAAAAAAGAGAACTATTTGTAAGAATAACTGTATATCAAAAGAGAGAAAGAATAAAAATAGAGAATGTAAGTCTTCTCACTGATTTCAGTAAGTTTTGATGTTCAGTTTCAATGGCCGTCTTCACATATGTTGAAGCTCACCTTACTCCACTGATAGTTTTATTGGATCTGGTGGAATTAAAACAGACTTATTTCTTATTCTGAATAAGTTTTGAAAATTGGCTCCTGTTTGAGGTCTTCCACAAACCTTGATCTTCCTTCATCTTACTAGATTTCTTACCAAATTTGAAGCTGAATTGAAAAAAAAATAGTTCTGCTTAACATGTCAGTAAGAGGAGGGACCCCATCATATGCCATAATCCAAGTTATACTAGCTTTGAACTTTAAACTTTTACCTCTGGTGAATCTTATCAGAGACAGCCTTCTTCTAGCAATCAAGTGCCTTTGCTTATTGACATTTTATCTGTCTTTCCTTATTGACAATGGTTTCATTTAAGATGAACTTAGAAAGAGTTGCCTTTAAAATGCAAATGGAAAATTTACTCTGCCTCAGGTTCTGAAGGTTATCATACATGCAAATTACTGTACTGATTAGAGTTTAAATTTTGTAGCGATTTAAATAGAACAGACTCAAAGTTTGTTGGATAAAGGCAGTTTATCACTGATCAAGCAAACACAGAATTAATTTCTAATATTTTACACAGGAAAAAAAGAGAGAGAACAGAAGAGAAACAGATGCTCACCTGTGTGGTAGGTGCAATATATTGAAGCTTTGACAAATTCAGGGCATACCAGCACAAAACACTTGGCATAGCCAACAAAACTGAGTGAAGGAATCCTAGAAAATTAACATTTCAAACTTTGTATTTTTATTAAAGGAGGTCCTTATTTAAAAAAAAAAAAAAAAGCAGCTTATGGAGTTAGACCAAAATATTATAGTCACAGCTCATAGAATGTCCTCTTTACTGATAAACATCTGCAAAGGCAGAATTATCCTGAGCTATGCAACCGCACACAGTCAGGATGTGTCCACCTGGTGTTGTAACCCATCTGAGGACTGATTAATCTCACCAGATACAAAAAGGTTGTGATGTTGCATCCATATTATTCATGTTCCTCTAGGTGCTGCCAGGACCTTCATCACAGCAGCCTCCCATGGCCAAAATGTGTTTCCAAAACCAACCAAATAGAGGAGCAGACACAGAACTTCTGGTTTCAGTATTAACATACAAAGTCAACAAGGCTTGAGCATACACAAGTGGTCTGTTCACTCTTTGTACAGACCCTGAACCTGTTCCTTTGATCTCAATTGCAGTTTTACTATCATCTTGAGAAGCAGCAAGTACAGAATAAAGAAGAAACAGGTCAGTATGATAACTTGCTGGTCTCATCACTCGTCAGGAAAAGAAAAAACTTATTTAAAGAAGAAAAAAAAAGATTTTGTGGAACAGGAAGCATGAAAAAAAATGCAAGATGATCTGTTCATTGATAGTGCATTATGTCTTCAGAGTTGTCTAGTTGACTCTATTTATTATCAACAACTAGTTTTTTAGAACTTAGCAAAGCCCTAAGAAAAAAGCAAAGAAGAATCAGACATCATGCATTGTCTAATGATAGGAAGCCAGATGGAAAAGAGCTATGATAACAAGCATCTTATAATTTCATTACAAAAAGCAAACCCTCTGTTGAATGCTTGTGCTCCATAGTCAAATGAACTCTCATGAGTCAAACGGGCCCAGGAGCAGCAGCGGAATGTTATCAAACCTTTCCTTTTTAATTCTCATAGACAGTCAGATCATTTTTCAAAGTCTCTTAAAATAAAGCTTTTAGTTCTCAGGAAAGTTCTTGGCAGTAATTTGTGCTGATGATAAACAAGCCTGCACTAACTACATTTAAAGATAGAAGAAAAATCTCCACATCCTAAATTAGGTATGCTTAAATGGGATGAAGGAACACAGCAACAAAAACACAACCACTACATTATTTCTTTTTTACAATTTCTTTGTATGCAGAAGCTTGTTGACCTTCTATACAGAAACTAGTAGGTGAGTCAGTTGTTAATTATTTATGAAAGCCTCATCAACAGTTTTGTTTCATTCCAGAAGAAGCTATGGTTGAACTGAATACATCCAACTTGAGAAGAGACACCACAAACCTTTGACACCTCATTACAGGCACATCCAGAATGGCAATAATCAGCACTCTGACTTCTCATTCCACCTTGAAATAATTAATCTGCTGTTCTGTGGAGCTATTACTGGCAAAAGAAACACTAATGACAAAACAGCCTTTAAGAGACCTTAAATACACAAGAGCCTCCTGTAGCAAAAGAAAAAATGCAATGGGCTGTATGAAGAAATTCAGTTTACCTATGGGCTTGTTTGAAACCTCACTAATGTGAAGTATTCATAGTCATAAAAACAGGTTTTACTGAGATGTTTGACTTTCTGTGATCTTGCTGAACATCTAAAAAGAGGGGTAGCTGACACTACATGTGGCTGAAACATGAAACTGTTAATACAGTATAACCTTGTTTTCATAGCTAAAGAAAAATAAAAGGTTTTAGGTTTTTTTTCACCTAAGCAAACCACTATGAAAACACGACAGGCAAGTTTTATGATGAGGTAAATCAACAAAGGGTAGTCCCAAGAAGAATACAAGTTGTGAGTCCTGTTTGCTTCCTGTGCACAGGAATTTGGAGAAGGTGAAGCAACAGTCAGAAGAGACTCAGTGAATGCACTATTGCCCCCTTCAGACCAATAGCATATAAATTTATACCATGTTTTATTTTAGTCTTACTTGTTACAATCCATAAACTAATAAAGTTTAGTCAACTTTGACCTCTAGGCTTTAAAGCCTACCACAAATAAAGTCTAGCTGAGATCTTGTAGTCCAGTTTCAAACACTGCATTCCATTAAGCAACACATCACCCAGCCCCTGCAAACAAAGCCATGATGACCACATATTGACAGAATTGATCAGTCTTAGCTTTATGTATAACAAACTTCGGTATCATTCTAGGAACTATGATGATGCAGCTCAGCTTACAGCACATCCACAGCTTTTGGATTTAATGGAAAAGAAAAAATTAATTGGCGCTAGCTCCCACCTCATGGTTATACAAAGTCTATACATAACTTGTAACATGACTGCTTAAAACATTGCAGGAGTCTCATTCCCAACTTAAGCT
The DNA here is from genome assembly GCA_013400615.1 of Syrrhaptes paradoxus. Taxonomy (NCBI): domain Eukaryota; kingdom Metazoa; phylum Chordata; class Aves; order Pterocliformes; family Pteroclidae; genus Syrrhaptes; species Syrrhaptes paradoxus. Next base: position 55,622 of record VZTO01001968.1, read on the forward strand.
AGAACAGGCAAGCAAGGCCTTTGCTCATTCACCAAATGCGCAAGCTAAGATGAAAATGTATAACTAGAAAGAGGAAACTTTTTCTGCAGGATTCAGAGGGTAATATTCAGAGGATAAATAAGTAGGGACATCTATCACCACAGCTGTCAGTTTTAACACAGACTAACATGAAAAATTACCAAGAACTTCAGAAAAGCCATAGGGGGTAAAAGAAGTCATGCTCATCTCTGTCAGCATACCTGTTTTTCACATTTACTACTGACCTGTTTTGCAGCAACTACCTTGCATTTGCACCAGTGCTCTGGCATCTAAGTTGACACAGCAAAGTGAAAGGTTCACAAATTTCTGACTCTTCTTTTTTACCTGCTCTTTGAATACAGTAGCTGAAATTCTGTGTGCCTGAAACCAAGATTTAGATATTTTGTGTGATTTATAGGTATGCAAAATCCAAGTAGCAACCTGGCCCTCAAATAGTATTAAGCAGTCTCAAAGCAGAGCTCCTTTATATAAGACACTTAAAATTGAATGAGACATATAACTGGAGAGCATATGGAAGAACAAACTTGTGTCCTGACTGGGTTGGGAAGGAAGGAAGGAAGCAAAATGAATGTCCCATTTAGCAGGAATGCACAATGTATGCAGTTACAAATAAATCTGACATTTCATGAAAAAAAATAAGAAATGCCCAGGGGAATGGAGGGGAGGCATGGATTCAAATGGTGCCCCTGTAGAGAGAACGCAGCGGTTGTCATGCAACTTGCATGAAGGGCACATAATACTCCAGTGAATTACAGCATAACGTGTTCTGTTTCTGCTCAGCACATTTCACATGCCCTTCATGAAAACAAACAAAAAAAATACCACCACTCAGTCCACCACTGGAAGCCAATGAAAACAGGCAAAAGTTGAATCCTGTCATCCGTGTGGAGATGCATAACAACATGACAAGCATCCACAAGACATAAATTTGTAATGCAAAAACGAATCATAATTCAAGGCTTGCCCCAGCATATTTCAGGTTAGAGCTTAAAACTGTCAGAAAGCCAATGGTTCAAAATCTTTCAATGCAGAAGAAAACAATTTTGAAATGGGGTCATAGGTATAGACAGGGCTGAGATGACGTGCTGCTCAGCTGTAAGCAGCACCTTTCACCTTAGTTTCAGAGATTTAATGGGCATGGAAGATGAAGAGCAAATGCAAGAAGAGGGATGTGTGAATGAAAATAGAAAAAAATGAGTAAGGGTTAATTGTGACTTTCTTCCCAGTTTAAGGCCTTATTGAAAGACAAAGTAGTGTGGTGTTGAACAACACTTTCTGGGCTGAAAGATAAGCAAAATATTGTCTCTGGTTTGCTGTGCAAGCATCATGCACAAACCTGCAGCATGTTTTTATTAAGTGAAATGACTTTCAAGATAAAAATCACAAACATACAAAACACTTCCATAATAGCCCTTCTTATCCATGTGAAAACACTAACTACCATTAGGAAGGGCACAAAAAACCAAAATAAAAAGTTCTTCAACATCTTGCAAAACCATTAACATTTTGTCTGATCAGAAACTAGTACAAGAAAAGCTAAAAACTGTAATGGCAACTCATATGAAAAAGGATAGACAAAAACCCCTCTGACCTCCAATTAAGCACTACCCTGACATCAAGGTCACTGAGGCACCTCCAATTGAATTGAAATTGGAGACTCATAACAAGTGTCTTCTCCAGAGTGATTACTAGTTTTAGAAAATTTCTTATTTTTAGTTCAGATAATCTTTCACAATACTTTAATGACTCTGTAAAGCGTTCTTGAAATTAACCCAACAATCTGGTGACTTTTACTCTGCATGACTAGAAACTAGCCATTGCTTACAGATGTTTTGAGAAACAGAAAAACAAGATAAACACATAGGATTACAGTGAAGCTGTGATCCCTAAAGTTCGGTCTCTCTGAAGAAGGGATTCTAAGAATATCTTTGGTGATTTCTAGACTCATTCTTCCAACATATTCCAGATTCAGGTATGAAACTCTCCCTACTGAAGTCATTAGGGGTTTCATTATTAAGTTCAGTCATGCAAGAACTCTACTCTAATGAAGTTATATAGGAAAGAACATTTCCTAATTTTTTGATTATTCAACCTGCCATCTGAAATAAGTTATTCCTAACATTTAATAAAAAGGAAGCTTCTTTAAAATCTATTTCATTGCCATTCTACTGACAACGGAAGAAGCAAAAAATTAGCCGAGTTAACTCTCACAGAGACTATGGAGTGCTACAGAACATAAAGTACTAAAAACCTGGGAGTGTGTGTGGGCAAGTAAGAGTTGGTTACACGACAGAAGTTTAATTTTGAACACCCATAAAAGTAATTTGTTTGGGTAAAAGAAAAAGCAGTTGATTTTTCACAAACACTTTTTCTAGTAGATTATAAAAAGACACTTTTTTTCCAGAACTAGTGTGAAGTTTAGTTGTATTTGGAGCATGATGAAATATATCTGTTACAAACCATTCCCATAGCTACATATGGAAAGAATAATGCTCCTGTCCACTCCTATAAGACAATCCCCTGATGGCAGCTGCAGAGCCAATGGTGAACATGTAATTATTGAAGCAGTGCATCTTTTAATACATATATTAATAACTTGCTACTACAAACCTTTTTACCCACAGCTAGCAAAGTGTTTTGTCCATATTAGGTAAGACCACCTTACCTTCTCTTTTCCTCAATCAACTGTTTGCTCATCTGTAGAGAGTAGTGACAGTGAGTCAGACCTGCTCTACTAGAACATGAATCCTTTCCTTTCTTTTCTGATTTTCCTTTAACCATCCTCCTTTCTCCCTAATGCCTCTCTCTCCTTTGCTTTCTTTTCTGAGGGTTCACAGATCTTAAGGAGGATCCAAACGTTAATAACAATGTGAAGCAACCCTCTGTCCCCTTCCCTGATCCCAGAGAGCTCACAGTACAGCAGAGCTACAAATGACTCATTTCGGGAAGGCTGGCTGTCACAAAAGAGTGAGTCTGCTACCTCCTGCCTGGAGAAGAAGATTGAAACCAAGCAGAAAATGACCTGGCAAAGCCGCAAACCCAAGGGGGCATGAGGAACTGTAAAGGTGATCCTACATCATGTGCCTGGACAAGGGAGCTCCAGCCCTCTTAACAGCCCTAGTAAAACTGTACCCACAGGGTGACAGGAATAGCAGCATATACAGTTGTTCAGCAAATGGAACTGAGAAACCAAAATAGCAATGCAAGGCAGCTGGGAAGGTTGTCTCGTTCAAAAAATTACTCCTTTTGAAGGATATTCTTAGGTGCTGAAGAATATTTTCCCCAACAGATTTCTGGCAGCCTCCAAAGCAAGACTATGTAAGTAGGGCACAGGCTGAAGCACTCCTGTGTCCCAGTAACTCTCAACTGCTAGAAGAGGCCCTTAGGCAATGGGCAGCTGGATCTAACTTCCCACAGATTGAGCCTTCACTCTTCCCTTCTATTCAGAAGAACCTGACTAAACCCCCACTGTTCTTTCATCCATTAGTCTATCTATTATTGTCCCCATAAAGGCACGTCCCTGTTTTCCTTTGAAATTATCTCTGCTTATGCCACGCTTTGCCCATGCTTTTTTTGACCATTTTCTTCAACTATAAGCCAGAGAAGTAAACTTGATTAAATCAATGCTATCTCAGAAAAATATTGAAAAAACTTCCCTGGAAAAAGCCTATTGAAGCAATCATAGCAATATGAAACTACATATAAGCTATGCATGCTATGAATGGACTGAAGCCTCTAAGCTAACATACTAATGTGCTTATCGGCTGAAGGTAGGTATCAATTGCATTATAAAACATGTCAAAACGTCTCATATGAATTTTATTATCTTGTTTTAAACCTTCATTTGTTTAAGCCTTTTGAAAATCATAATTTCTACTTTACTGAATCTTTCTTTAACTTGTTATAGGTAAAACCAGCAGGAAAAGCTGTTGTCTTATTTAACTCAACATGGACCAGCTCCTCTTCAAGGTGGGAATTACCTGATTTACAAATCTTTGCAGTTCATGAGGTTCGCTTTCCACTTTGGCATAGGTAATAAGTTTGCCCTCTTTCTTTTCTCCTGAGCTAGGCAGCATACCAAATACCTGAGGCTTCCAAAGCAAGGTCATACAGAGGGGACAGCAGACTTCCTGTACCTCTGAAACTGACTTCAGGTGCCCTACGAAGAAAAAACCTTGTCATTGTTATTGCCTCACATCATTCCCACTGTGAAAATACTTTCTTCTTACAAAAAATTCCTTAGAGAAATTGAGACAATTCACAACACAGACCCTACAGCTACCTAAACGCAGAGCTGCCAGAGTGAAAAAGGCCTTACAAACAAATAAGCTCTAAAACTTGCACGGTGTTAGTGATGTACATCACCTGTCCATCAGCCAAAAGTGTAAATGTAAACTGTGGAGGGAAGTCTTCTGCAAACTGCCATACTCTGCTCCTCCAGAGACTTTCCCCCACCAGAACGGTAAACTCGACATGATGGCATCATGGGCCTCCATGCAGTACCGCGGGTCAGCCAGCTGAATGAAACCAGTTTCTCCTCTGCTCTTGGAGACAAGCTCATGCTATGCCTGCAGAATGGAAAAGTGTGCAAGAGCAGTAAAAGACAATGAGGTCACTGTTAATTTTACACAAATAAATTTAAATGTTCCTGCTCTGGTACAGTATAAAGCATGAATCATTACATTACGTGAGACAGAAAATAAATTGTAAACAGACAAGAAATGCAGTTGGAAGAGAAAGAAAACCATTCCACAGCAATTAAGTCACATAGATAGATCTTCTTTGCATCATTGATCCAGCTGGCTAAGGTCTTTAATCTTTGAGAGCTTGATCCAGGACTTGTGACCTAGTCTAGAGCATAAAGGAGGATCTAAGAGGATCCAAGATTAGAGCCTCTGTTTCACATTAGGATTGCTGCATATCAGAACATAATACCAACAAGGAAAATATGATCCTGTGGCTGAAGTACAAGACTAGGAGTTAAAAATGTTGAAACTTCCCAGCTCTGATCCAAACTTAGTAATGTGTCTTTAGGTAGAGAATATAGTCTCTATGTTCCCACTTTCCACCTCTGTGAAAATGTGGTAACACAATTCCTCTCCCTTCAAAGTTATACATATATACAGCTTTAATCACCTGAGGGCTCCATCTGGTCTTTAACACGCTAGGGTTCACATCTAAGCTAGTTAGAAACGCAGAAACGTCTTTTAAATAAATGAACATCATTTACCACAGGTTGATCTTTGTAAACAGTTCATTCTTGTGCTTCATAAACCGAGATGTAATTTCTTCCTGTTGACATATCCTTGGCCAAATGGATACAGTGTGATCCTCACAGAGCAAGGGAGTGATAGACCCTCTCGCTGACCCATTGGATGTCTACTTGCATATTTCCTGCAAAATGCAATGAAGCAAACTCTAGGATGTGAGGTGGATCCACGTCAATATGTCTTACGTCATGATGATTATGGAGACGAAAAGCACTCTGTTTTCCACATCAATTCTGACAAAAGCAGCACTTTAAAACTAGATCTAAGAAGAAGGGAAGGGAAGAGAAGGGGAAAAGGGAAAGAAAAAGAGCAAGGCAGGAGGGGTGCATGAGTAGTTCAATTCTGGAGGACCAGAGGAGACAGAGTAAAATAAGGAATTCAATGCAATCTGAAATTTCTGTTATGATATTGCAATTGAAGCTTGGAACACTGAAGAGCCAAGAAGCTAGTGAACCACTATTAAAAAACCTGTCTGGGTTTCCAAAAGTCCTTTGACCCAATTGGCTTTTCCATCCTCACATTCTCCCTTCTCCAGCTACCAACTGCAAAGTTTCACCATGAAGGACAACAAAGCTACTGCTATAGTACTGTTCAAACCATCTTTTTTAAGAATAGAAATAACACAGCTACCTAAAGGAACTCAGAAACACTGCAATGACCCTAAGCTGGGACTGTTTCACCCTTCCACTGGCAGTCTGGTACTTGGCTAAAAAGAGGAGAAAGAAATACATTCAAGTGCACATCTTTATTTTTAGCATGTGTTTTCACTATCTGCTTTCAATGGCCACTTGCTGTCTTGTCTTGTACTTTGAAAGTTCTCCACGTCAGGAACCATTTTCATTCCCTGCCTAGCACAATGGAGTGCTCTCCATGATGGTTGTAGTAGTCAAGAGCTACAGTATAGCAAACAGGTTATTTAGGATTGGTCATTAAAACTACATTCGTGCTCAGAACAGGCATTACATGTATGTAGATGTTACTTCCTCCATGCTACTTGGTACAAAACTTTCACTGCAGTGCCATGCAAGCCCTGGCATTGAGTAGCGAGGCACTACTTCTGAGAAAGATGAAGGAGCAAAAAGGTGATTAACTTTCAAGAAGGGAGACGTTGACCCACAGAGAGCCTACTCCCACAAATATGACTACACATGGCAGCCTGGATATGTTCAAGAGCTTCAAGTCTCATCCCAGTCTTAGGCCAAAACTTGGCAGCCCCAGGGGGAAATCAGGACATGGCCAGATGGGAAGAGAGGTGAGACAGAGCCAAGAGTCCAGAGAGAGGGGAGCTGTCAGACAGGAAACAAAACCTTGGTTTAACTACATAAAAAGCATCTTGTAATGTTTCCATCTGTCTCCCTCGCTATTTTGTAATTTTTCCACATTAATCATTCCACCCAGAACAGGGTAACATGGTACCTCAGAGCTGAAGTCTGGTGTTCAGCACTTAAGTGGAGAACTAACGGAAAAGAGCCGGGGGGGGGGGGGGGGG
>VZTO01001969.1:0-34318 GCA_013400615.1 Syrrhaptes paradoxus
TGCAACGCCTGGCATCTGATATCCATAAGCAATTTAAGTCCCAAAGAGCCCACGATTTTGGGGTTTGCCAGAACTACTGATCACAGAACGCATGCTCTAAATTTTTATAGTCTTCACCTTTGCAAAATTACTGTCTTGAAAAGTAAAGGAAATTTGTCCTTCAGGTATACTACAAATGATATTCCATCAAAGTACCTTAAGCACAGCTGTCCAGCTGTCATACTTGATCAAAAAGAGCAAACATTTAGTGCCAGGGTACATTTTGCTTATTTCGGAGATTTCAACTGCACTGTTTTGAACACTAAGGAGAGCTGTAAAAAAAATGCAAAATTAGGATAATGTATATGGAACTCCCTTATCTCTGACCCAGAAAAAAGTCTTAAAAAAATAAATATATTGTGGGGCAATTTTATTCTAATTGCATTTACAAGGAATTTTAGAAGTCTTCTGAGCAGCTCTGTGACCCCTAATTAGACCTCTGTACAGACAGAGACTGGAAATTAACTGAAATACCCAGACACACCGAAATAGGAACCTTCCCCCCCCCCCCCCAAATTACATAAAAGCTATAATTATATTAGTTACATAAACATTTTAACTGGGGAAAACATTAGATAATTGAAGACACACGCTCCCCCAACCCCAGTTAACCACCACTCACAGCACAGCAAGGGTAAAATTAACTCAGCAAATAGTGTTCATACAGGAAAGCTGCTTCCATGCATGGATGATACTGTGCTGCTTGCTCTTTTGTTCCATCTTTGAAAGGAAGATGCTAAAGGAAACCATTTGAGACTATTTTGAAGTTCACTTTTTGTTACACAGTTGCATACATTATTTTTTCAATGTTTAATCAGTTTCAAGATTTTTATCCTGTAAGAAATCAGATAAAGAAAAAAAAAATGACTTGACATACTGAATAATTGCTTTGCGCTTAACCAGAAATGACAATGATACCGAGACTCCACCTTTGCTGACAGAAAAACAGAGATTCTGAGCTGAAAAAGGGCCATAGAGCTGATCAGCTGCTATTCAACTTACAACAGGATGAGGAGAAACTAATTTATTTTTTTCCCCCCTCCTTAAAACCATTCTTCTCTCTGGAAGTTCCTTGCAGAAGGATAACCACAGCCACTCCTTTTTTACTGCATGAAAGCAAAACAAAAATGCAAGTTTTTTTCCATTGTACATTCAGTTGCAAAAGAAAATAAAATTGCCATGATATTAGCTAGCCTGACCCACCACTACACTGATTTATTCTGAGGAAAGATGAAAACTGCACTAACAGGGAACGAACAGTCCTGTTACTGCACTGTCCACACAGCTTTCTGCTGTATCTCAGCTAAACCTGACAAGGATGTCACCCTGTCACCAGTCTTGGTCAGTGCCAGGCCCTTTTGCCAAATATGCTGTTAAGGGTAGTAATTAGGGTTAGCTAGTGAATTCCTACCTGGTAGGAATGGGATAGATCTCAAATTGGGCTTCGAACTTTCAGCCCAAACCAGCCTCCACAGATCCAAGAGGATGGTTTTTGGGACAAGGAGGGGAAATGGGTGGGAGACAGACACACACACAGAGCCATGGCAGTGGGGGCAGAAGGATGTCTCAGTTTTCCTTTTTTAAACTACAGCACCACAATTTCTGGATATAGCTGTAACAACAGTTCTATTTTGTCTCAGTGCCTACAGCTCCCCGACAGTGAAAAGCTGGTTCAGCAGAGTCCAGCTCCTGCAGATCACTGGATGCTGCACACACCTCAGTGAGTTCGGGAGTGCTGTGCTGCTGTCAGGTGAAAGGCAACAGCGGAAGGTCAGCAGGCTGCCAACAGAATTCAAGGATACCAGCTCCTGCAGAGCACAATAAAGAGTGTAACACAGCTCTGTGAATGCCTAGGTAATGTTTGTCTCTATGCGGAGAGAGCAATGGTGGTCTGGGACCTAATTTGTATAACAAGCTATTTTAGAGGGAAGCTAATTGCAGTATATAAATCCTGAAGAGTATCACATCAAGCCAAGATACGATTATTAGCCTGACCTAGATGAGGTTATAGAAGTGCATTAAAAAACCTCAATAAAAAAAATTAGTAGGAAACATTCCCCCCTTCAAGATCCCATGAGACAAATTCTCAAGAAATAATTAGGTATTATCCAGAATAATAAAAAAAATGAATACTAAAAATAGATGTGGAGAAGGAAGGTAGAAAAAGCACAAGTTCACCCAAATAGGTCACAACTTGTTCCTGACGTTCACTGTCAGTATGTTTTAGAGGTAAGAGATCATAGCCAACTAACAGAGCAGCAGCTGAAAGTAAAATTAAACTACAATTCTGCAACAAACTTATTAATTACTCGCTACATGTAGAGGGTTGATGTAAAGTTAACTGACCCGGAAGCATTTTCAGCTGTGTCCTCTAATAAACTCTGGTCTCATTCTTCCATTATCTGTTCTAAGCATATTGAATTTTCCCCTCTGCCAGCTTTTGCTAATCCTACCAAAGACAGAAGCAGCATTTATGGGCATTTCCATCCTCTAATATGATCAGACTGGAGAGTGCAAGGGCACACCTCAGTTTCTGTTCCAGCCATCACAACCCAGGAGGAGTCTGTGGATGTGGACAGAAAGCCACAGCTGAGAAACTAAGAGCAACAAGGTAAAAAAACCCCAAAAAACCCAAAACCAACAACCACAAAAAACTCCCTCAAAAAAAAAAAAACAACAAAGGAAGAGGAAGAAGGAAAAAAGAAAGGAGACTGAGGTGAAGCAGGACAAGTGAAGCACCAGTGAGCACCACACGCTCTTTCTAACCCTGGAAATTAGGTCCATAACCCTGGAAAAAACAGCATAACTGTGCCCATACACCACCCACTTCAGCTTGAAGAATCAGTATCTTAGAAAAAAGGCATTATCAAGCTACATGGAGAGACTACAGCTGTAATGCAGCTTACACTGAATGCCCTGCAGAGTACATCTACTGTAAAATGTCTTCCTTCTCTAATTTTTAAGCTCAGGCCTCATTTGGAAAAGAAAAACAGATCCTACTGAAGGATTTCTTGGGTCAACTTTAAAGACAGACTTAAGGCGATATGAATATACCTGTATTTTTCTGAAATGAAAGAAAAGCAGCTGGATAACATTCAGACAAATCTAGGAGACATCCCTATCTATTCAAATGTGAAGTGCCAGGTAGGCAGCATCCCTCCATTAAGGCAGTGTCTGAATACAAGTGTTACATTACAGGTCACTCTGTACCTACACTGTGGAGACTCTGTAAAAACTGTTCAACATTCCACTATCTTTTTGACCATATTTTGTCTGATTTTTTGTGGTAAGACTAGAAACCCGCAGGAAAACATTCTATGTGAATATAGCAACCTTCGTGCAGCCTCATGCACAAACTAACTAGACTAATTTCAGGTCTATGAAAATAAAGTGCGGTCTTTGCTAACTGCCTTAAAGGGTATTGCCTTTGCATAGGTCTGGAAGAACTAAGGGACACATCAAAATTACCAGCAATATTTTTCCTTCACCCCTTTCCTGTGAGTAAATAACTTAAATCCTTTACCTCTGACAGTAAGTTTTATCTGCATGCCTTCATGTATTTTAACAGCCAGTGCTATTGTGCAGAACATCTACACAAAGTTCATGTATAAGTCAAGGGAAAGGCCAGTTTTCCTTTTCAGCATCAAGCAGTCATTTACTTAAAGAAAGTCCAGGACTTTTTTTCAACTATACCTCATGTGAAGTATGAGATTATTGGACTAAGGTCACAAGAAGTATTTCTTGTTAAGGGCAGATTCGTTTTGACATTAAGCAGCCATTAGGATATTTGGAGAAAGAAAAAAGGTTCTGTTAAAGATTATCTTTTTCTGTTTGTAACTCACTCCAAGCAAACTAATAAATCTTGTCTGGACTTCTAATTCACTGGAAAGCATATATTTAATCCAATCCAGTCCTTGCACAGGACTTGGCCAGCCAACATCCTTAGAAAGAAAAGATTACACATAACACAAAATGCTAAATCCCAAATAACTCTTTAAAAATGCATGTTATGCTGTCCCCTTCGATTGTCTCATTAAGAATGTTAGATTGTGATCATTTGCCATCTTCATTTATTCTCCATAAATAATAAAGCAAAGTTATTCAGCTAAGGAACAGCAATCTCACCTCCACAGAAGACATAACCTGGACATTAAAAATGTGACAAAAAAATCAATACAAATTTGATTTTTATGTCACTATGTCAATACAATGATAAGCAAGCTGACTTACAGGGAAAGGTAGAGGGCAACGTCCAATCTTCATTAAACTGAGCCAGCCAATGATTCAGGCTCTGACATTTTTAATATGGATAAAAATAATTTTATGTAAGCTGAACTCCAGAGACTTGATTTACCTCAAAAGAATATTTACAATTTTGGTTTGGTCCACCAGAGCACAGGAGTTACACAGAACATTTATTTATAGTTATTCCCACTAACATAGTGTTATCACAAAAAAGCTTTGGTTTATATTCATAGTGTAAAGATGAAAAACACAGAGTAATGGAAAAACAAGCTAAGCAAGACTGTTATTCTTACAAAGTGTTACTCTCTGTTATTACTCGTTTGCAGCGTACGTAATCTTGTTCTCAGGAAGCTAATGAAGGCACAGCAGTGAAGGCAGCTGCATGCACACATCCTGTACCCTGTACAACAGCGAGTTTCAACACTGATTAACAACACTATTGAAACACAGTGAAACTTCAGCGGGCCTAAGAGTCTAGTTTGAGTTAACTAGCCAAAAACCATCCTCAAACTGAAAGAAGGTTGCCTGTTCATTTCACTTGCCTACAGATACACAAGTTAACACCAAAATGTTTGGCAAGTTGTATTGACTATTATAAAAACTAAAAAGCCAATGCAAATTTCAATCTAAAACTGCTTTTAAATCTAAAGCCCCCCCCAAACCCTAATCAAACTAAATCCCCAGAACTTGCCAGTATCACAGTCCCAACAGTCATGAGCATTCAGCATGGACATTTTCAGATTTCAGGTTTCTCTAGGTTTTCCTGATCTATGCGGTGTGCTACACATTATCTTCTTTAGAAAATGTGAGGAAGCAATGTACTCTGCACTCAGGGAAACAAGAGTTTGGAGATGAAGCAAATTTATTGTTCCAAGTCTTGAAATTAGGGAGTATTTGAAATCAACAGCCACACACTATCGTAACGTGGTATATATATCACAGAGCCTTGTGGGTAACCCATGGTTTAGAAAATCAAAGATGCCCTCTGCATAAAGGACAGTCAGAGAACAGCATCACTGAGGTACTAGTCCCATTTCTTTCAGGCAAATTACTGCATAGATATCTAAGGTTAAAGAGTTCTGACATTTTTCTGAACAGCTTTTACAGTATCGTAAGGTAACATAATGAAAATACATTGTATTTGAAACCAAAGAGCAGCATATTAGACATGCACTGGTAGAAACATCCTGTGTGCAATTCGAGATGTTAAAAATACCAAACACAACTTGGATGTTAATCTAAAAGCATACTAATTTAATTTGACTTCATTTTTTGTGGAAAAAAGTCCACATTTGTCTTGTTCATAAAAACGGAATTCTCAACATTCAGCTGTGGTGGGTATAACACGAACATACACAGTCTTCATGTTCAGTTTCTTCATGGAGATGTCCTTTGTGATCTCTGAACCAAGAAAACAAGAGAGAAACAAAACACAGTTAGTGCTCTTGCTTGCAAGTAAATCTATCAACACGTTTTTTCTTTATTCAGACAGTTCTGCTGCTTCAAGCAAAACAGGACTAGGACAGAAACTGCTCAGCTCAAAAAAATCTCTCTTGGCATTAGAGGAAGGGTCACCACACCTCAGGATTGCCACTGCAAGAGCTGAAGGTACTGTTCTAAGTTAGAAAGTAGAATTTTTTGAAAGCCTATTTCAGCCCAGAGCTCCCAGCTTCACATCCAGACAGAATAATATCCAGATCTGAAAACTATAACACCATGATGTGAAGTCAATATTAACAATCAACACAAGGCACTGAAAACCAGAGTCCCTTATGTACACGATGTAAGAACAGCCACGCAGAGATCCATCTCCTCTACCCTCCATCTCTGACAGAAGATGACAAACCTGTGAAGGAGTAAAAGAACAAGAGCATGCATACATTCACTTGAGTTTTATATGCAAAGCAAGGGTTGCAGTAGTATCTGGTGAAAAACTAGTGTTGTAGTCTTGGGAAGTACACCTAAAGAATTTCATACCATGCCAGGTCAATTCCTGAAGTCTTTTCATAGCTACACACACACATTTTGGAACAGTAATAGGATGAAGCCTCACCAACAAACCTCTTTTAAGGATGTAGCATCCAGCATTCCACCAGGCCAACTCAGGGTTTATAATTATTTATGAAACACAAACCCACACTAATGGCATGTTGTGGCTCCCAGAAGAGACACCTGCAAAGTTGGTAGGAACTGGGAATTTCTCGCTACTCTTGCCACCTCACGAAGTGTTTTTCCCAAGAAGCTTGCTGGCTCAACGCTTCCCAGTGCCTGCCAGCTGCAGCAAGCCACCCCAGTAACAGAGCAGATTGTTTTGAATACTGGGAGGTACAGCTTTGGAACAAAAGTAATCTGAATAACAAGTAGACCAGAGTTCTCTTCACTAAGAAACTTCAAAGTGGTAACCACAAATACATCCACTGAAACCAAAGCAAAAGAATATCAGGGGGTTACGGTGTTACTCTGCGCACTAGACTCCCTATAGACAACCCCAGCAAATAAAAGATAATTTTAAATGTTGGCACTAGCGTTAGCACAAATGACAGATTAATAACATTCAGAATGGCTGGGTGTTTTTTTCCAGTAGAAACAATTCCGTAGTGTACTGCACTGTGTCACAGGCCTGACGTCTGATATTCACGCTGCTCTGACTTAGGCTCCCCTCCAGCTGACAGCCACCAAGGCACTGCGTGTGTGGTGGGGGGAGGCAAGTCTGCGAAGCGCATCCATGGAGATAATGCAAAAGCAGTTTAGTTTTCAGTAAAAAAAAAAACTGATTCTAGAAATGGCAGCAAGAAGCTTTCTTTCCCTGTAACAGCACGCGTGCTCCCTTTAACACTAAGGCCCCCATCTTTCTTTGAAAAATTTCATTTTTAGACTGAGCAAACATAGTCTGCATCAAAGTTTAAAAGCCATCTATTAATTAAATAATTGTGAAGCCATTATGGATCACGATGATACTGTTTTTAAGGAGTTCTTGCCCAGTGTAGTGCTCTGCTGTAAGCAGCTGAATATCCATTTACAGAACTACAGGAGTGAAGGTATAATCCAATTCAGCAATTAGGGCTTTATTCCCTCATTAAGCTTCCTTCCCTCCCCATGTAAATGTTACATCAGTATGTAAAAAAAGTTATTTTGGTCTGCAGAAGCAGCCAAACAAACTACAAACTTGGTCTCAAAGTCTTTTTTTATTATTTTTAAAAACATGAAAAATTAGGAACTAGATGAAGTTACTATTTTCAACAGTATTTAAGACAATAACTACTAGTAGAATTTGGAAACTTGACTTATCAACAAAATGCAAGGACATCCTCCCTCCTGGGCCAATTCTTCCAAGGGAGGGCTTTGAAGTCAGCACATTAAGAAGCATTGCCTTCATCCCAAACATGTCTCTGAATCAACTACCTGTAACTCGTGTTTCAATCTCATGAATAAGCAACACTCACCACTGATGTTTATTTACAGAATATTTTTCCAGTAATCCAAAGGGGGGTGAAAAACACATTTGTTTCTGAAAAGTTGGCAAGCTTTTGTGCAATAGACAGCAGATGCCCAACTGCCTGCACCTGACAACATTTATAAAATAATGGTTTTAAAACTTTGCCTCAGAGAGATTTTTTTTTCTTTATCTAAAACAGGTGTCAACATTCCAATTCAGAGGTTATTTTCATCAAACGTTTCAAATGGTTAACAGCAAATAATTTTTCAGAATAAACCACAAAAACCCTGCTCAAAAGACTGAACATTTTTTATTTGGAGGGTAGGACCTTGAAATACATTGATCAAAAGATACATAGGGGATTACAAACTTGCACCAATACACATAAATGTTAATTGCCCTGATGTTTTCCAGAGGCATCAAAATATTTGTTTTATATGCAGCACTTAACTTATCACAAAGAGATTTGAAGATAAAGTCCAGCCACTTCAGTGTTTATACAATTAAAACATATTAATGAAAGAGCTGCATGGTGAGAATTAAATCAGCGAGAGCAGAAGCATAGCTATTTGGCATAAGCATGTGTTAGCTACACAAATCAACCCCCAGGACCAAGTTCTGTACATTCTGAGTCTCAAAAAGACCAGAGCAGTTAGTTTAGCCTTTGAAGAGTTATCACATTTGATTTTTTACATCATCGTGACTTGTCACTTTATGTGTTTTACTTAAAGTTTAAATAGTTCTGGAGACAAAACACTACAAATATGTTAGAGTGATTTCCCTTTTAGGTAAAGGCATTTTAAAAATCCTTACGTAAATCGAGACTTAAAGACTATAAATTTTCCTGTTTTGTCAGTTACTTCCCTCTTTCAAAGCTCAAAAGTTTTCTAAAATATTTATTTTAGGATCTTAACTAAATCACATGCTGCTGTGAACGTTTTTGCCCTGTGACAATGATAGAAACCAAGAGAGAAGAAAGAAATAACATGGGTTGTGCCTGAATGGCTGAATTCCTAGTCAGCAAGGGTTCGCACATAAATACAGGTTTTGTTTATGCAAATGAAGCGTGGCTGGTAACTTGGTTCTTACACCTTGTGCTGTTTCTAAACACTACAGACTCCAGCTCTCTGTGTTTGTTAACACCATTCAGCACGTTATTTTTAGCATTAGCTCAAACTATCACTAGAGAAAGTCTCATCAACATTGGAGATCCATTTCACTTACAAAAATGGCTTTTGAATAAACAGAGGTCAGGTCACATGAAATAAAAAAAACCCAACCAAAACTCTGTAACAAAAAAACCTCACACCTTACTTGCTCTGATTCTGATCTATTTGAATCCCTTCAACCGAGGTGGATAGCCAAGTGACCCCAGTTTTAGCCAGCTACACCAGAAAGCTACACTCCTCCTTCCCCTCACCACCAGACAACCACCTCAAGAAGAAATTAATCCCATCCTGGGATTAGATAACTAGTTTAAACAAGATGTCTCCCTTCTGGACAGGTAACCGAACGTGAGAAGTTCAGGTTAAGTGTCATGTATCCCTCCCACACAGCCTGTAAATCATGCTATTACGATGAACTGGAGACAGCATCCTTTGAATCATGTCATTTGAAGAGATGAATTTTCCTGAATACACAGAAATACCTGGTTTTTTTCTAACTGTGTAGCTTCCAATCCATTCTTCCTGTCAAATGACGTCCCAAACCTTTCTCAAGTCCAACTTTTTAGCACTACAAGTGGCAGCATCTTTAGTCTTATCTTTCTCATGAATCAGAGGTTTTTGTTTCTAAGCCTCACCATCTGTCTGTGGTTTTGGAAGATTCTTTAACATTTCAGATATGTGACTATGTGATAAAGCTTCCTACTTCCCAGGTATTCTGTATGAATTGCAGCTGCTGTACCCTACCCAGTCTGACCTACTCACACAACTCTAAAATAGATCCAGTACTCTCTTCCACCCACACCTGTTCTCCAAAAGGAAGAGAAAAAAAATAATATCAGCAACAATAAGAATGTTACAGGAACAATTTGAACAGGTTCTGAAGTTATTCACACTTTAGACTAACTTCCTTCTAGGAGGAGATTCACTCTCTGCTTAGTCACAGAAGCACGTAACTACCATTCACATTGCGGACTGACCTTTCTATTTCAAAGGAAAAAACTTTTACAGAACTTGCCTTGGCCATTTCATGAAGGGAATGTGTTAGAGCTTTGAATTTCTAAATGTATGTGTGTGCTTAAAGGATGTCATTAAATAGATATTGACTTATTGGGCAAAATTAGAAAACTAAACTAGATCTCAGGCTACCCCTCAACAAAAACTTCCAAGGATTCATCCTTGGACAAGCAAACCAAAAGTCTGTGCTTACCCTCAGTTTGTGCTTCATCCAGGAACAATTTTAGCCTCCTGCTTCTGAGTCCAAAAACTTTTGCAGTTTCATGGAGAAGAGTTTGGTATGTTAATCCATTCTGACCAACGGGGTTTTCCATTAGAAGAGTTCCCACTGTTCCTTTCTGACATTCTAAACAGGATAAACAGTTGAATTGCTATTGGTGAGGAATGAAATTACTTCATTTATCTTGCAAACTGAAATTTAGGATTTCTTCTTCCATTTCATCTCTATTTCTTCATAGAGCTGAGCAATTACCAATACCAACCTACTTCCAGATATTCACTAAATAAGTTTGTCAACTACAGTCAGAAGCGATTACTAACAGCTTAACAAAGAAAACTCTGCAGAATTCTTTACATGGGGCAACAGGATAACCTGGAGACTAGGAAACAGAGTATTTTGACAGGAAACAAACCACTAACAAAAAGAGAAGCTCACAAAGCAGCTTCAGAAGCTCAGATCCCCAGTTAAAAACACATTTTAGGCCCAGGTAGGTTCCCAGCAGCGTCAGTTATTTTCCACATGGACACAGTCTAGAAAGGACTCTTACCAGAGAGGAAATTATAAGCAAGTTACTAACAACATAGCTGCTCCAATGTGAGGCTTCAGAGTAGAAGTTACAAGATGAGCAGCTGTGAAACAATATTTCATGCATATTCTATCTTCTTCTATCAGGTTAATAATACAATTCATTTGACTTTTAAATGGCACTAAGTAATGTTTCACAGGCTGTTTACAATGTCTTAGCAAAGAGCTGGCTCCTCCTTCATTTTTGATCAGTTTTAGACTCAGCCTTTTAAAATAAGCTGCACAGGTGAGCTGATGGTCAGAAATAGGAAAACAATGCCAAAGGGCTCATGTTTAAGTGCTGTCCCTTATCTCAAACTGGCTCTCCTTTTTCTTTTCTGAAAAGAGGGAGAAAAGCTAAATATAAACATTGTGTTTATTAGAAAGAACTTACTAGGAAAAACTAAACAAAATCACCACCTACCAATGAAAATAAGGGTACTTATCGTCATCAGTAAGTAATGGTTTCACAGAAAGCTCAGCCTGTAAATGAGGAGAGATCAGTATCCTACACACCTTGTGGTTTTGCATTCATTAACTGCAAGTTGATATACTGGCAGAGCAGAGCATCGGGAGAGCTGAGCAGAGCAGGTGCTGACCCTGTTGTCACATGGAGAGTCTTTCCGCTGAGACTAAGCAAGTCAGTTTTGTTTATCAGTTCTGAAAAAGAAAATGAGACCAGCCAGGCCATTACAGGGAAGCTGAGGTCCAGTTCTCACTTGCTTAGCTGACAATGAGGCTTTCTAACTACCGATTCCACTGCGGAGGCGTTTTCCCCCTTCGCTATTCCGTGCTTGAGAAAGAGCATTTCTCCATTTTGAAAAAATGAATTTGTGCAGAAATATTTATTTTCTTAGTAACCGAGAATACTTCATCTGCTGTGGAAATTAGCTCCTACGTAACATTTCTTACGCACAGAAGTATATGACATGATTACTTACACAATAAAAGTAGTTAAATAACTTAAAACAAGAAAGAGATTATTCACTCAAGCCAACCATTTCTGTCTCATTAAATTAAGACCTATGATCTCTGCCTGTACCCTGACTTCCCCAGCTGAAGCAGCGCTGGAGATGTGTTACTGGGCAATGACAATAAATGTAAAATCAGTGGCTGGTGAGCTCATGAATAATGTCCTTTGCATTAATATTTGTGTTGAATGTCAACAATAGCTGATGATGCTGCAGATGACTGCGGTCACGCATATTTAGAAAATGGCAGAAGATCAGACCCAAAACAGGACCCATGTCTCAAAAGATTTTAGAAGCAATACCAGCACCCTGAAAGCACTCAGATGAGAAGCTAATGAGGTTTCTGTAATACAAATGAAATATGTAAGGCTGCATTCTGCACTACCTAGAAGAGCAGCTGCCTGCCCATCAGGGAGATAAAAAAAGCTGCTGATAGCCACAACATTAAAGATACAGAGAAAGAACATCACTCTCTGCTACAAAGCTTTTGCAGCATCAAAAAACTCTAAAGACCAAATCCAGAAAGAATAAATACATTTAATTTCTTAGGTTTCCCATATCTAACTTCAGACTGCATTGAGGGAGGTGCTTCTCGCCCTCTGCTCCTCTCTTGTGAGACCCCTCCCCTGCACTGCTGCATCCAGCTCTGGGCCCCCAACATAAGAGGGACACGGACCTGTTGGAACAGGTCCCTAGGAGGCCACAAACATGGTCAGAGACTGGAGCAGCTCCGGTACGAGGACAGGCTGAGAGAGTTGGGGTTGTTCAGCCTGGAGAAGAGAAGGCTCCGGGGAGACCTTAGAGCAGCTTCCAGTGCTGAAAGGGGGCTACAGGAGAGATGGGGGGGCTCTTGATCAGAAAGTGTAGGAACAGGATGAGGGATAATGATTTTTCAGCTGAAGGTAGATTTAGATGAGATATTAGGAAGAAATGTTTTCCTGCACGGGTGGTGAGGCAGTGGCCCAGGTTGCCCAGAGAAGCTGTGGATGCCCCATCCCTGGAGGGGTTCAAGGCCAGGCTGGATGAGGCTTTGAGCAACCTGGGCTAGTGGAGGGTGTCCCTGCCCATGGCAGGGGGTGGGACTCAATGGTCTTTAAGGTCTCTTCCAACCAAACCACTCTGTGATTCTATTTTAAAAAGACAGCATTTTAGAATTTTAAATTAACTTTTTTTCCAAGGAAAAAAGGAAAACTTCATTGTTGCTTCTAAAATTCAGTTTTCAAGAATGAAGAGTTTACGATGATGGTGGCTGTCTGCCAGGACCCAAACACTCTTTGGTATGTTTGAGCTGCATGCACATGCTCAAGCATGGGGGGGGCATTGCTTTTGGTTTTATTTACAGGAAAGCAAGAAAATAACTAAATTAACAAGTGGAGAAGAATTAACAAGATTTCATCATATAGAAAGGGAGTCAGCAGCAGGCTTCTCCCAGCATAGCCCTACAGCAGCATTGCTTGCCATTTACGTACAATTAGTAGGTCGGGAATAGGAGACAGCACTAGTGAGCGGGGTGCTTCACAGAGCAAGAAACACACAGCTCAGGGAGCCTGGAGTCTGACACGACCCGGTTGCCAGAATCTCTGCAGATCTACGCAGGGCAACAGGGTATGAGCTACAGTAATAGCGATTTGCGTATTTCACTGATCTAGCATTTTGCATTACAGGACCGCTGACATTTTCACAAGGAAGAGCTCATGTACAGTGCTGTCAATAGAGTCTCTCTAATAAGAGCAAGAAAAAGAGTGGATGATTTTTTCATATCTAATGATACATTTGCAAACAAGGAGATATAACAAGTGCTCATCAATATTAAAATCATTTTTAAAGTCAGTTCTCCCTGCAGCTGAGATTTAAGTGGTAATACTCTTGAGGTACCTTACAGCCTGATGGCCTTTTAAAAATTAAAGATTAAAAAAATATTTTTGTACTCTTGTTCAGAAAATAAAGCTAAGAAAAGAATTTTTTAAAAATTAGCTATCTCAAAATCAAAAAGATTAAATAAGATGTGAACTAAGAAGTTTTTAGGAGGATTTTTGCCTCACCTTCCTTCCTCCCCCCCTTTTAAAGCCAGACATGATTTACAGCTTCATTTATTCCCATAAACTATTTTTTTTAAATAGGACTTTTTCAGTATTGGCTACTTCAGTGAAATGAAGTGCAACTCAAAAAAGCATTCCCAATAAGAAGTTTAGAAAGTTTCCAGCTTTTCAGCAATCAAGAGCAAAAAGAAAGTCACACACAACTGTTTTTATCATCTAACTTCAGCCCGGCCTCTTTCCTTTACATTTTTAAATTTTTTTTTAATGTTAAAAGAGACAAATTCTATTCTCAGTTTCTGAAGATCAGTACAAATCCCAGAGCCTTGCACAGTGCTTTTGCAGTTACTCAAAATACATTGATTCACTGTTGGGGAGGAGATGTTTATCCCATTATTTCAATGTTGCACTGAAAAACAGGGACAGGACATATTTTCGCCTGCCTTCATACAAGGACTGCCTGATTTGATGCCATTTTGCAACCCTAAGTAAATCTTCATTACAATTAGAAAACAAGATAGTAAATTACTGCAAGTAAAGTGGACAGCCCTAAAAACCACAGGAAGGAAAAACAAGGAGCCAGAAATATGGTTGGACTCTGTCACAATTTTATTAACACACATGGGAACAATTCAGCAATTTGTCTGGAGCGCAAGACCTTTCTTTGCAACTCCTCTCAGATAGAGCGGCTGAGACCAACCCCTGCTTGCCTAAGGAGACCCTGGAATCACCATCAGGCCTTGGCTGCCATTCCTTATGCAAAGGCCGGGCAGATAAAGCAAAGGGACTACATCTGAACCAAGCATCAGGAATTTGGGTTCCACTCTAACATCTTTAAGAGCTATTGTCTTTGGACATGTCATCAGCCCTGAGTCCTCAGGGAACCATATCTTTTGCTGATCAATACTAATTCAAGATCTCTGCCAAAGTGCAACAGAAGTGAATCTGATAATCTGATCTTTCCAGGGGAATTTTCATGTTGTTAAGAAGTGAGCAGGGAAAAAATCCCCCTCTGCCCAGACCACTTATAAAGAGTGGAAGTTTGTGACTCTCCACCTTGGCATGCTGATTTTAAAAGGACACTTACACACCAAAAGCACCACAAAAAAAGAAAGAAAAAGCCTTTGTTACTACTGCAGAAAAGAACCTTTAATGAAGAGGGAAGGTTTAGATTTTCTTTATCACTTCTTTTAGGAATTCAGCATTAGCAGATTGATGCTGCATCCTTTTGCCCTGTTAGTGGCAGAAAATAAACCAAATAGCAGTCAAACTGCTTTTAATCTTTATGAAATGTGAGTTCCCCAACTCTTCTCGGCCTTTTACAGGTCAGCTCTTAATAACTGTACTGAATGAGCTGTAATAATTGTACTGTAATGAATCGTACTGGCACATACCCACCTCCATAGGCACGTACCACACTGCTATCAAGTACATCACTAATATCTGGAAAATGATTCAAAGGAAAACTATTTCCTCTTTTAGAATATAGCTGAAAGTTGACGAACGTATTGAGGGATCCACAATTTCCTATAAACTACCCATAGCTGAAAGCAGAGGATAATAGTTTTGTACAACACAACGACTCCATCCAGCTGAGCACAACTCAGAAGGAGGTTTTATCACAGTAAGATAAGTGCATTACACCCTATATGAAAAACCTCAAAACATTTTTCTAGAAATACTTTCAGGAAAAGACAAGCAAGATAACTACAGATCAAGACGGTAGCAGTGACATTACAGACTCAAGTAAGAGTAATCCCCTTCTGATGTCACAGGCAGACACAAACTGGTGATCCTTGGCAGTCCTGTGCGCACCCCGAAACAGCCCCTCACAACAGCCAGTTAGAGTATCTCCCTCTTAGGTGTTGTTTCGGTAGTGTTTCTGTGAAAACACACCAGCAAAAGTTGCTGTAGCCATCCAATTACCACTTCTGCAGTATTTTATCATTTCTGTGGCACTCATTTTAGACTTAATACGAATGGTGTGGAAACCAACAAAGTTTGAATTTCAAGCTGTGCCTGTAAACAGCCCTAGGAACACAGGCAGAGCTCACTGCTACTGTTCAAACATCTCTAAAATCCCATCACGGCATGGCCACTACAAGTACTCTACTTTCTCTATTCATTCACTGAAGCATTTGGTTACTAGTGTAACCTCAGTGTGCCAATTTTTAAGTTGTAACTTTTCCTGATGTATTGAAATATTATACGTAATGCAGTAATAAAACAGCATCTTCATCTCAGGGGAGAGCATGCCATTCTGCTTGTATTCACCAATTTTAACATCTTTCATAATGTTTGTCTTCTCTGTTTCAGCTATATTATCTTTGTCATGAACAGAACTATGACAGAGGCTGTAGCTCGGTATATAATCCATAGACTCTACTTCACATTCTCAAGCCTTAACAGAGGCCAAGTTCAAGCTGCAAAAATATTCCATAGATTTTTCTATAAACAAGAAATGCAGAGGTCCTCAAGCTTCTCTACAGTGAAAAAGCAACAATTTTTTTTCCTCTACAGACAGCAGTTTGCATTCAATTTAAATTCTCACCCTGCCTACTGAGGCATTAGGGGAAAAAAAGCATGGAAAGGCTGATGGCAGCTTGCCATCAAGATATAGCATTGCCTGGACCCAAAGGAAAAACCTTCTGAAATAAATCAGATTTTTTCCTGATGAGAGCTGCAATGGAAATAAAATAACAGAAGTGATGAGCATCATTTAGCAGCAGCTTTTGGAAACATTTTGATGGGACTATAAACACAGTCTCATAAACTAAGTAATATAAAATAGAATATTTTCCTTTGCATTTTCTTGTCAATTTTGTATATACACAGAAAAATTACACAGTAAATATCTCCTAGCTGTTGCTAGAAAGACTTTCAATTTTCATTGTCATACTCCATTTACCTGTTTTTCCATTAAAAACTGTCAGTTTTGAATTTTTAAGACCAAAAATGCAGGAGACAGCATCTACAAGTCCAGTGAAGTTCAAAGTATTATCTCCTTTTGGATTTTCCAGCAGCAACACACCATCTAAAACCAAAATTAAGAAATTAAAATGCAGTTTGGAAGCAACATCCACATTTCAATTATTTTCTAATGACTTTTTCTAATTACTTCCAGGGAGTTTCTAAGCTAAGTTCAAACTGGCAATGCTACATCTGCCAGCAATTTTTTTAGTAAGAGTTTAACTTCAAATTTGGAGTATGGAAGTTACATTTGTTTATTAGCAAAGCAGTCGAATTTTCATGTCACTGAACTATAATCCAGTATTACATTGATGAAAAACTGACAGACTGTGTGCCCTCTGAGATGTCCACCAGCTTATATAGTTCTGTTCATTATTATTCAGTAAGTGGCTTTGTAACAACGTTGACACAAACTGTAAACACATGTAGGAAAAAGAATTCCAGAGAGCACATTTAGTTTTCTCTCCTTTTAATATATTAACTCAACCCTGTAACACTTTTAGCAATGTCACTACACTCATCTTTTCATTATCTGTTATTCATTATCATTATATTCTCTAGTTTTAGGTATTCTTTTCAGCTCTATACTTTAATACTAAAGGTTTTCAAAACCAGTATCTCCTGCACAGAAAGGCATCGCCTCCATTTACAGTACTGCATCAGGAATTAAACACTCTCAAGGTACACACCCTGAGCGCGGGTGAACGTACACACACAAAACCAGACTGTGGACACCTCC
The DNA here is from genome assembly GCA_013400615.1 of Syrrhaptes paradoxus. NCBI lineage: Eukaryota > Metazoa > Chordata > Aves > Pterocliformes > Pteroclidae > Syrrhaptes > Syrrhaptes paradoxus. Next base: position 17,401 of record VZTO01001969.1, read on the forward strand.
ACATAGACATTCACACCCAAACCCTTCTGCAGAACATCAATAATTCATGTGCACACCCGAGTATTTACTTCACATCCACATCAGAAGACATCACGGACAACATGTGGGTTTGCTTTTACTAAACTTATTTTCAAGAATTATTTAAAGCTACTATTGGAAGGGAGTTTGCCCCATCTTCCACATAAATTTGTGGCCCCAACATTCATCACGCCGTTTTCCAAACAATCTTTAACACCACCATTGACAAATCAAGCCCAGCACATTCCTACCTTGCTCTGTCCCATTAACGCAAACTTTGAGGTTGACGTAGGCACAGGCTGGACCAACACACTGACACAAACCGCCCCTGACGAGTGTAATTTCTAGCTCTGATCCCTTCAGCTGAAAAAAGAGGAATATTATGATTTGAATAGTTTTATTAAAGAAACAATATTTTCCTTAAAAAGACAACATAAAAATCTTGTCTTATTATACTAAATGTGACTTACAATAAAATAGCAACTTCTGCCACATCTTCTTTCAGAGACAGAGCGCTTCAGATACTGGTTATTTTTAATGTATGTCAGAGATACAGCAGTATTTAACACATAGGAAACCAAAGAGGAACAAACAGCCTGATTTCCACAAGTGATGAGCAGTCATGACAGTCTCCCAAAAGCAAATATTTAAGAGAGAACGAATATTCCAGAGGTAGTTCAGAGCACCTGATGCAGGACCCTGTCTGGAGAAGCCTTCACCTGTCCCCAAGGGGCTCCTGGGAACAGCCAGGGACAGCACTGCCTTGATCTCACATCAGTATCTCCCCATTAGCAATTAGAGACTCAATTAAAACTTCAAACACCCCAACAAGAAATGGAAAAAGCATCTTCCTTTGCAAATAAGGCAGAGGATGAGGAGACTTGAGCACCTGTAGCAATACTACAGAAACAGACTTACGTGGTAGAGGCCTTAAACCACAGCTTTAAGCCTCTGCTTTTTCCAAGCACAAGTCTTTTCCCAAGCTAAGAACAGGCTGGAATTACTCCTGCACTAAGACCAATTTTCATGAGAATCACACTCTAAGAGATCTCTTAATTACAATGTGTAATGAAACAAATATCATACATCAATCACTTAGATGAAAAACTGTACTTTTTGGCCAATTTTTTTTGTAAATTTAGATACTGTCTTTGTTAAGAGTCACACTCCAAGGGGTAATGAGTTCAAACTTGGAAGTGCTGCTCTTTGCTGAGCTCCTGTTACAAACTAGAGAAAGATATTTATGGAGCAGCATATCTTATTTTGTGTTTACCCAATTCTACCAGTAATTTAAAATTCATTTTTCAAGTAGCGGATTTTTGTTCTCAGTATTTGCTGAGCAACTGCTGGGTTTTTTTGTTGTTTCTCAGAGCAAGTCTTTGGGAGAAGAGCTCATAATTAAAGCCTTGTATCAAAAATTGATCCAGGGTGATTTCACAGAAATACTGATCCTGAATGTAACCAAATACTTGTAGAAAAGTCAGAGTGCATTTCATTTTTGTCCATCTCCACATATATTCAACATCATGCAGACCTGTTATTCCTCTTAACAGCGTCCAGAAATTGGGTGCAGTGTTCTGTTCACAGTTGACTTAACTTACGAACTTGTGTGGAATTACAACACATCATTCTTTTCCCTTGCACCTGCTTTTATATCTGAAAAATCTATATAGTTGTCTCTATAATCATCACTGTAAAGCATTTTCCATGTCAATGCTGCTTATCAAACCCCACCAACAGAAGACGGTTGATGCACAATTCGATTTGAATTCACATCTTCACAGGCTTTGTGCCTGAAACTCAAGGACAAAGCTCAGTCTGCTGCACCAAACCACAAACCCACTGCACCCGGCTGCAGCTATCATCAACTCTCCACAAAGGGCCAGGCTTCTACACTTAAAGGATTTCTAAAATAAAGGCTTTTTCATTTCAGGTATTTTTCTCCACTGCTCTTAATGTGACAAGCTAGTTGCGGCAGAACACAGTACGGAGTCAAACATCTGTCCCAAGCAATCCATCTCCACAGCCCCAGGAAGCACGACTTCCTTGGAAGACTTTGCAGTTGCACTAAAATCTCAGTCTGTTTCTCTCTGCAACCTCTATTTTAAAGTCTGAGTATCTGACTGACAGTTCTGAGGCACAGCAAGTCTGTAAGCACAGGAAACGTCTAAATGTGCAGAAGGCAACCCACGCGGCAAAGACCACAGATTAGCTCCCTAGGGAGGTACTTCGTCGTGATTGAGAAAGTAAAATAATAACAAATTCTGCCTTTACTTACAAAGTTTTTCTTTGCCTCCATTTACCACACATAAACTGTACAGTTTGAGTACACACAACCTGCAATAACTCCCTGCTAACGTATTTGTTTGAGAAAACCTCCACAGCCACGATTTTAAGCTGACAGGTCGGCACTCTCAGCTCTATGACCATTATGGGATTATTACATTTCTAGAAACTTAGTCATCAATTGCAACAGCCACACAGAACTGTCTATCGTATAGGGTCTTATTTCAACTGTAATTTTTTTTAATGCATCTGACACCTGACATTTGTGCAAATGCGTAGCCACAAACCTCCTATCTCCAGTTTACACACTGGCTCATCATTTCCAAAACTGAACAGCTGTCTGCTTTTTGCTGATATCCAGACAACAGCTATCAGTTGTATCCATAATAACCAACACCTTCTGTCAGGGCAAGATTTCATCTTTACGTAGACAGCAGCATTATTTAAAACTAATCCAATAGACACATCTTTCAGCTTTCCATAATCTTTTTCTTCACTCAAATCTGCTAAATTATGGTTTTGAAAATAGAAAAGTAATAGTGGAGGGGAACCACACTTGCACAGGCATAGAAGTTTTTATGAAAAGACACAGTGACCAACACTAAAGCTCATGTACCAGGCAATTTCAGAGGCAGGCATTCAGACAAGTGTTTCACAGCACTAAACATTTTTTTTCCAGCTGTGTTTACATTGTAATTCAGATTTGATGTTGACTTCACATCCAACTGCCCCCCAGAAGTATCCCAATCAAAAAAGTACCTAGAAGATACAGCAAAATATTTTCACTGATTTCTCAACCATAATATTCTCTATTTTTTTTTCCTGTGTTTGTCACTAGATTAAACTAATAATTTTGGAAAAGGCCAAACAGCTTTGTTTCAAATCTGTACAACGTTAGAAGTGTAATTGATAAGTGTAAAACATTTCCTTACACATCCTGTTATTAAGATGGATTAAAATATATGCTTTCCTTTCAACTATTCTCAGACCATCAAGCCACTCTGTAAATCAAATTTTAAGTCTGATATATCATAAGTTCTTGTCTTTCTGGTCTAGCAAGACATTTAGATTGAAGAATATTTCATCCAAAATTCTTCTAGGAATGCCTTTTGAACATAGTAAGTTTGAATAAAACCATGGCAAAAGCATTCTCAAAACATTTGAGAGGAAACAGTCAAAGAAAACACAGGAAATAGTTCAAATCTGCTGCTGAAAGAATAAGCCAATCTGCAAAACTGCACTGCTACAGAAGACTGAACTTCAGCAACACAGGGGAAAAAGCCAAGCACCCTCAAACATTAATAACTGAAGCTGGTCTTTAAGACAAAAGGCAAAATGTAGCCTCAAAGAAGAACATTTCTAATACAAAAGCATATTAACTTAAAGAAATCTGAACAATATTTTTGCTGTCTAAGCAATGCACTAATCCAAGTACCAATAACTGTGTGCATTAAGCTTACACAAACAACTACCTAACATTTTGGTACCCAAGCAGCTTCATTTTCAAAAATACTATACATACAGAGCCCAACTGTTTTCTTTTTTTAAACCAAAAAGCCTAACAGGAAATTATAAATATAAGAGAATATCCACTGTATCCCACAAATAAATAATTACATACAGTTTTTCTGTAAATGATGCAATTTGTTCAGATAAAAGCAGGTAACAAAACAAACTATGCAGTTAATGCTTTTTTGTTCTTACTTGGGTTGTTTCCTGGATAAGAACTTCTTTTGAGGTAGGCACCGGGTAAGGCTCCAGGGCAGCCTTTATTGTTGCAAAAATAAAGTCCGTATGTTGCTTAATAACAGTATCCAGGTAGTCACCTTCTGGATGGGATCTGTAGTACACTGTAATCTCATCCGTAGGAACCAGATTGCGCTGTAGGATACACCAAATATGCTATTACTGATGGCAAGATGACTTTCACATATACAAACTAAAAGAAGAAACTAGTTAAGTTAAAAAAGAAACATCTTGAATATTTACCAGACATTTGTTAAAACTTTCCACAAAAAAATTTAGAATAAAAATTCTTTTGTCAGAATAACAAGAAAGAGGCTTGAAACATCATGACTTCTGCTTAAAAAAATCCTGACCGAAAAGCGTACCTTACTTTAAATGTCTCGCTTATAAGTTCTTTTACCAGCTATACCCCTTAGTCAACTGAAGGCCTACCAAATTAACTAAAAAGCTTTTCTTGGTGCTTTACTGGCTTTTGCACAACCCATTAGCCTGAAATTAAACCCCTCTCTCTTTACTGAACAATCGCTCCATCAGTGACATCCTCATAACACCCAACAGTTCCCAAGACGTTGGTATTGCTCTGGAAGGCAGTGACCAGGCTTTTCAGTTTTCTCACTGGTTCTGTCACATCTCACATGCTAACATACACTTCAGAAAAACAGCAATCCATGTGAACGGTACACTTACTGATGCTGAATTACAGCAAACTCCTGCTTCAGTAAGAAAACAGTTTCAAGGAAAAAAAATAGCAGTACAAAGAAAATTTTATTTCTAAAATCAGCTAAAAATGATGACTGTCCTAATGCCACCTGAGTAATAGTTATTATGGATCCAGAATTTGTGTGTGGTTTTTATTGCAGGTACACTTTCATAACAGGAATGGCAATGAAAGAATGACAGAAGAATGCACATGAGCATCTTGTTAAATATTAGGCAATATTTTGATATTCATTTAAGTGAAAATAAATTACAACCTCATGTCATTACAGAAGTAAATTTAAATCGTCTTTAACTTATGAGAGAGTTTTCTTTTCACAGCCACATTCCTTCCTGGTTTTATTTTATACAGATACAGTTCTGTAAAGTTTCTTTCTATATATATTTTGGTATAAATTTCTAATTTTTCATGTATGCTTATACTAAAGATTCAGGCAGTCCTAACTGTAAAGATGTCTTTTCCCAAAAACATGTCCCAGGAAAATTTTCTCTACGCAACATTTAGAGATGCAAGATTTCTTCAGGCATAAATCTGGAAAAGATAAAAATTCTAGTGCATGGGCCACCAAGTTAGTCAAGCAGGAAAACCCTACATATATCATAGAAGAACATTTCCACATTTGCAATGTCTATGTGCGTGCGGGGACAGGGGACTGTTTTGTTTAGTGGGTTTTTTTAAAAACTTGCAGGTTCTGAAACCTTTAGGATTCTTTGTACTGAGTTACGTATTAGTTAATGTCCTATCCAGAGTAAAGGCTTTTTTGACTTGCCATCACCTCCATGGTGACCATGCTTTCCTGGCGCAAAATGGAGAAACCAAGTGCCATGCTTTCTGAATTAGTATTGTAGCGAGAAGGAAGTTACATTGGATCAAACTGCTTTAACGTAAAGGTCAGACAGCATCATTTGTATGGATGAGGAGAACAATTTAGAGCAGAATCATTAATGCAGGTATACAAATCGGTGCCAGAAATGCCTCCTGCAATTCGCTAAGCCGCAGCTTTGTTTCTTTTAGCAGTCCTGGCTTCAGATGTTTCAGCTGTCACTACCCAGCTGACATAACACACCGGAACAGAGATGGAACAGAACGTAATCCTTGGCAGGAGGCAGGCAGGCCTGAGAGCTGCTGAACCGGGACTGGACCACTGCGATGTGGCTGAAGATGGAAAACAACAGGGGCCCAGTAAAATAAGTACATTAGCTACTTCTCTAGGGATGATGTATAACAAACGCATTGTTCAAGTCAAGCTACTTAGTAATATGGAAATTCAAAATGAAAATAATGATTTCTAATAATTTATGTCAGATCAGAAAGCTATATATTAGGAGTAGATGATACAGGGCTTCATGTGTAACTAAAAAGGTCAGTTCCTGATACATATTGCCCAAAGATTACTTAAAAGTAAATTAAAATGTCTCATTCAAAACCATTGCTTCCTAACCTTCTTGCGAAGCTTCTGGATGCGATTAATCACTTCCCGGGCAACTCCTTCATCCACCATGGACTGGTCTGGGGTAACATCTAGCAGAACTAAAACCTGAGGCAACACACAGAAGACAGCTGAATAGGAAACAAACTTGCGGCAAGCTAGTATTGACTTACTCAGAAGCTGAAGTATATTTTTATAGAGCTCTTCACTTCCAAAATATCATGTTGAAGAGAGTATCTCTTAGTCTCCAAAATCCAGAAGATAGGCTCCTGAATTTGTTGAATTAACTGAACAAACAAAACCGCCCCAGCTTTCACCTTACCACTTTCATGTTATTCCTAGAGGAGCTCTTTCCTTAATTAAAAAAAACAAAACAAAACAAAAAAACAACCAACCAATAAAATACCTGAGCATCAGAATGTGCTTCAAACTGGGCAGATCCTCCTGCAACCTGATCAAAGGTGTACATGAGACGAAGATCTTCCCCATGGAGTTCATGTCCTTCTACAACAATGGTGCCTGCAGAATTGATAAGATGAAGAACAGCGAAAAATTTCAATTCAGAAAGCTTTAAGCAAGTATCAAACTCCAAAGACACGACATGCAGTGTATTTGCAATACATTTAAACAGCTGTTAAACACTAGCAGAAAACACTGAACAATCCCACATTCAGATTTTCCATACAAGCACTTCTACAAGCAGCAGCACTCACTCAAACGCAGACACTTCAGCAACTGCTTGTGTACCATCTGAATGACACAGAATAAAACTTAAAAAAAAAATGTATACTCAATTTACATTCCAGCAGTTATCTAAACAGATATGGCTGGAAAATTCACACCCACTTGTAAATCTGAATTGAAGCAATGCTTTTAGAATAAAAACTATTGCACATATTGCAATATTCAAACTTGATTTAATCTTACAGAACAGCTTACTCTCTACTTCATTTTGGTCTTACAACAGCACTTAAACAGGAGAACAGTGTAAGATTAACATACATAGCCACTTCTCATCTACTGTTAGCAAAATAATAAAAAAACCTTTTCTCCTATTCTCATTAATGCCAAATCTAATAGGGATGCTAACAGAGAAGTAGGCTTTAAGTTCTCCTAAGTCCCCAGAAGGATGCTTTTGCATCTGTTCCTGCAAATGCTTGATTAATACACACAAATCACATGCAATTGCTGGATTTTTCTTCTGATGAGCCAAAGGATTTTGGATAACACTGCCTTTGTTTAGTGGTTTGTACTACGTACCTGTCTCCTGGAATTCTTCCAGCTGCTCACTCTTCAGCTCTTTGATTGCAGCCATGACAAGCTTAAATGCACCTTTCAAACGCTTCCCAAGTACCATGTGGTCTGGTTCTGCTCGCAGCCGGACTCCATATTTATCTTTATTAGTAGATAGTGTCACTTTACGTACATTAAGTTCCTATATAAATACATCAAGAGAAAAAAAAATGAAGCTAAAGAACAGCCATCTCTGACACCTGTGGAAAAGGTTCCAAACCAGGGGCCACAGTCCTAGTGAAGTCATAAGTCTCAAGGTGCTAAGTTTTTATACAGTTGTCTCTATGAACTAAGTAATTTGCCAACACTGCAAGAGCAAATAAACCCAACCAGTACTGAAACTGTCCTTCAGCAGAAGCTCCTGCTCTCTTCTTCAGCCTTTAGGCAGAATTCTCACTGTTATTAATAGGCACCAGTCAACTCTCAAGTCAAATCAGAACCCTAGTCAGCAGCCTTTTTTATTTTATGTTAAAACTGCCTGAAGAGCAGTTTTAACAATAAAATAAGTTTTATTACCTGTGTCCAGTGGCATTAGAAAACGGCCTGGCAAAATTCAGGAAGAAAAATTTTGCTGAAATAGTCCTTTTGGTATGCATTTAGCCAGGAAACTATAACCAACAATTTTATGTTTTAGCTTGTACAAATGCTGCTGCCTCATTTTGTCTCTCCCTTGTCTGTTTATTCTAGGTCCTTGCTGTACAGAAAACCACCTTGCTCCGAAAAACCTTCTGTCTATGCTCTGCAGCACGAGATCAGTGTGCCAGAACAGCCAAAAAATCTTTAAAAACTTGCATGAACGACAGGAGAGGCCCCAGACCAAGGATGCTATTTTGTCCCTATAGAAACTTGGGTGTGCCCATATTTTATAAGCAGTATGTGAAAGCTTTTGTCCTTGTGTCCGAAGGGAAATACAGTGGTGCTGTAGGAAGTTTTACAGAACAACTGGTGAAGAGGACAGAGTTACTACCATATAAGGAAAGCCCAAGGCTAGAAATCTTTGGAGAGAAGAAAGCTGAAGGGGGATATGATTGAGGTTTAAAAAAAATTATGAAAGGTGGGTAAAGAATGTAAAACTGTTATTCACCAAATCCCCAAACCACCCCTCAAGTAAGGGAGCACGCAGTGGAAATAGGAGACTGGTCTAGAAGAGATATACAAGGAGTTGGAAGAACCCTTGGAACTTAATGCCACAAGGAGGTAAGCTGGAGTGTACCACCAAGTTCAAAAAGGAATTAAGCTCATAACAGCAGGCACATGTCCTTGAGTATCTTTCATACAACAGCTGCAGATGGTGACTGTGACAGCAGTCTACTGCAAGAAGCGGCCAGATGCTCGTGCTTTCCCTAAACTGAGAGGAGCCATGAGTCTAAATCACTAAGTCATTTCTTACATTCTTAATTACAAATATTTTCTTCCATCACATAAGCACATTAAAAACCACCACTAAAAAACCCCACAAACCTTATTACATGCCCTGACCATCAAGCAATACCAAATGTAAAAATACACAGCAGACTTCTATGCTCTGCACTTCATCCTGTCCCATGAACAAATGCATTACACATGTTATTTACAACAACAAGAAACAATGCCTTGGTACACCTCCTGTAAATAAGGGCACTGTATCTCAGTGTTACTTGGTGTCTTCCAGAGTCTGTTTTTTCCGTGCTTTATAAAGCCAAATAAGAAACACTCAAGGCAAGACTTGATACCTAAATTTCCAGTTTCACACAGTCTCGGGCTCTATTCTTGGTGTAACATACCAAGGACAGATCTTGGAAAGTTTTAATCGCCAACACGCAACTCTTCTACAGGCACAAACCTGCACATACCTGGAGCACATTTCACTATAATTTGGCAGGTTTTTCTCTGTTAAACTGCCCAACACTTGAAGCATTTTGTGTTTAAATCTCTACTGGAAGGTTGTTAGAGTTTACATCACCATGATACAGAATCACCAAGTGCACTGGGCAAGCAAGCTACTTCAAGTCATTTAGGAAGCACAAGTAAATGGTAACGTCAGCATCACAGGACCAGCAAGTAGCCAAACATTTTGATTGACAAGTAATGCTTACATACCTCTGAGAGACAACAGTCCAATTTCCTAGGAAGTCCTACTGACATGACGAGCCAAGAATACAACCAAATCTAATTTTATTTAATACATCTTTTAGGAAATCTAATGAAAAGTATGTACTTCAGAAATTCAGTTTTAATGGGGTGCTGTTGGAAATGAGCCCACAAGTGGTAAATGATGACCTTGTGGGGAAAAAAGAAGTAATAATCCAAAAAATAGCACAAATTTAAAAATGACTTCGGGCCTGATTAGATAAATTACATACAAGCCAGCTCCATCAGGGCAAGTTCTCTACACTAATTAGATTAGGAAACCACTCTTCTGTACATATGACCATTAACAATGATTATTATTAGAGTGATTCTTAGAAAAAAAGCAAGCCTGTATTTTGGTTTGCTTATATCTGCCTCAATGTATAAAATAGTTCTTAATTTTAGCTTCCAATAAATCAAAATTAGCTCTCTGACATCTTTCAAGTCTCACAGACACAAACAGAGGCAACCAGTCCCTCCCATCACCAGTCGGAAGACCTGCCTGTTCAGGCATTCCTAGGTACAAGGGTCTTTCGTGGGTGCCACGTGCCAGGCACAACCAGATCTACCAGCAACCCGGCCCTGCCCAATTCTCAGAGCAGCAAAAGAGAAACACCAGTGCTGTGCTTCAGCTGGGCTGAGCTCTCTAAGCGAACATCCTAAAAAGGAAAATAAATATTGATTATGTAACACTCAAACCAAATCCTGAAGGACCACACACTGCCACAGGTCACGCATCAGTTAATTCAGCCCGTTCACGGATTCAATCTACAGCATTACTGTGACGCCATTAATGTTACGAAATACTGGTAAGACCTTGAATTTGTTGAAAGGTCAATTTTCTGTTTTATTATAGCCATACATAGGGGCAGGAATTGAAGGGTATACAAAGGTTGGATGCAAACAAGATTCTGGTTGTGCATACTGTAAAATTTACTCAGAGAAAACCTTTCGCTGGAAGTAGTCCAAAAGAGAAGCCCTGAACTGGGCTTATAAAAGGCTTCCAATACTTAATGAATAAAGTGCAACTGTTGTGCTGCTAAAAGCCTTCTGGATTTACTTCCTTTCGTGAGCTTGGTCATTTTTGTGTAACAACTCTATACTCTGGACAGTTCTAATATTAAAATCAATTTATTTAAAGGATTTCCTATGTTCTGATGATGACAGAGTAAGACTACAGATCAAAAAAATACAGCTTCTTCTGAAAAAGTGATGAATGAAATTTTCAAAGAATTGACAAGTGTGTTTTTCAAATTCTTTTGTCAGCAACTGCATGAAATCAAATGGTGTAATTTTTCTTACAGATTACCTCTGGCACCTGTAAATTTACTAAAAACACACTTCTGGCAATTACTAAAGGTTCAAAAGCTCTGAATATGCAGGAGGTTGATGAGCAAAGCTGCAAATAGAGCCCAAGCAATACTAGCCAGGCTGCCTGTATTCATTGACCTCTTTAGCTCTGAATCATCCCAGTAAACAATTAGATTGATTGCTATGAAATGCAACACACATCCTAAGGTTCAGCATCAGCCTGTTGAATTTTAAGATACATAATAAAAACAGAACAACAGACAGGAATTTTTATTTGTGCTTCCATAAAGGCATTTGAGTTTGTTGTAACTTAGCTCCCCGTAAGACATACCTTAACTTTGTTCGCAGTAGCAAATGAATGTAAACTAAAACACGCTTTTATACAATCCAATTACGTAATGGTTTATCAAATTGTTAAGTTCCTTTGTTACCTTTTACTAGGTGTAGAAGCTGACAGCAAATTTTGTCAGCTATCTTTTCGGAAGTAATTTGAGAAAGCAAACCTCATCTCCCCTAAACCTGGATTCTGTCAAATTCAGAAATGCAGTTTTCAGATCAGGAAAATGTGATAGACACTGACCTATATTTCACAACATTCTGTTATTGAAAAGACCCAGGTATTGAAATGATTAAAAATAATGACAATTCTGAAGTGAAGCACCATAACTACCAATTTTAAGAAATACAATCAATAAGTTAACATGACAGAAAAGCTCTACCAATACCACTTGCAAATCAATTAAGACTTTAAATTCCTCTAGTGCACAATACTTAAGAATTTAAGTCTCAGAGTAACTAAAATCAAGAAACATACAACACTGATCTACAAGTCTTGTGCACTGAGCCACGACTCCCTTAGCCACTGCTCCTAAGCTGCCCCCAGCAGAATTTTTAGAAGCCTTCCTTAGATGTATATTTAGGCTTGGGTAAAGATGGTATTGCTGGAGTAATACATAATTACAAGTTTAAAAGGTCTTCTGCTGCTTCAGTCATCTCTTGAATTCTTTGAATGACATGGTTGCGCTCTCCAACAGAGGCCAGGTAAGTTGATCTTGCTCAGGTAAATGCAGATTTTTGTTCTCTTTGTCAAGGCAAAGCAGCTGATCTTGACAATGACAACTTGAACTAAAAAAGCTCCATCACATTTTAAGCATGTGACTACATCTTCTGTTACAGAACCCTCTGAAAATGCCTTATTAAAAGGAAGAAAGAATTCTTAACCTACCAAGGACAGGCATATGACAAGCATCATGCCACTTTTGGACAAGTGAAAAAAACCTTAGATACTGCATTGCCAATGGTTATTATAATAGCAAAAGAATTTATCCCACTTATCTTTGAAGACCTGTTTCACTGGCTTCAAACAACGCAATGTTACAAACACTTATGGAGAAAAAAAATCCATTAAATGTAAAAAAATCATAACTTCATGCTTCTTGTACTATCAGCATGCCTTAGTACAGCCACTGGAACTATGTCACGAACATATATAAAATTATCTGGAAAGTGACAGATTCTGGCAAATGAACAGTGACAGGAAAGTCAAAGGTGAATTATTAACAGAAATAAATTTTCTTTAATAATCCAGAGGCCGTTAAACAGAAACACAAACTAAAGACAGATTGCTAAACCCCACCAGTCCTGTAGTACATCAGCTCTAAGTAGTACAGAGGTCTTAAGGCGATACAACACCGTAAGAATTTCCTGAAGACAGAAAGGAGACAAAGTTCCTCTGCAATGCCAGATTCAAAGCTTCAGTGCTGAAGGAAAGGAACCAGTCTGAACTGTGGAGAGTCCCTACATTTCCCACCCGCAGACTGTTCTTGGACACACAGAAGCCACACACTAATATGACAGTTGCTTGGGAAGTACACTGGAGGTAAAATAGGACAAAGAATTAAGTTGTAACAGTAATCTGGTTTTAGTATATACGCTACAAGCACTTAAAATACAAGAAGAGGGCAGACTTAAGAGGATAACAAAAAGTACACCTTACGGCTCACCTTTCCAGATGTGAACTTCTCATGGGAGGGAAGGAGAAGAAATCTTTCATAAACTTCAGATATACAACTACATTACTGTTCAAAACTTTTTATTCTTCTGGTTTTTGCTCATTTAAACAGAGATTGTTTCAGACAAGTAGATTTGAGGGGGCAAGACAGGAGAAGGCTAAGCTTGCAGTTCACAGGCATTCAGAAACTGTATTAAGACTTCTACAGAAAAACTCTTGGAAGAGAAAAGGAAGTTGGTATTTTGGGTGGTTGTTAGTTTTTCTGCCTCATTGAACTAAGAGCCACACACAAATACAACAAGATTGCATAAGGGAAGGATTCAAGTGAAAATTCAGATTGTTACACAGAAATTATTGTCATGAAGTAATCCCCAATTTATATTCAAGTTTAATGCATGCATTCTGCCCAACATTAACACCAAATCAGTTCTTTTAGAATTTTGGTTTCTTAGCAAAGAGGTACTATTTGAAATGTAATTCTTTCCTCACCAAAACACACACAGTTACAAAGATGAAGTCATAGCTTATCTCCCCAAGGAACACAATTAAACATCTGGGTGAGAAGTGATCATCTATCCCAACCAGAGGAAATTAAGCATGCTCAGGAAGAACAGAATAGTTTAACCTGTCTTCCTTCTTCCTTCAGTGCCTTCCAGAGCTGCTCTGAAAGACCCCAGTCTTACAATGCAGATGATATTACCTCTAACTCCCTGTTCAGCAAAGCAGTTACAAAGCCCCGAGGACACTGAGAAATTACACATAGCATAGCTCATGATATCAAATACAAGATCACGACAGATTTAAGTAGTAAGAACCACTGGTTTGTGGGATGTTTTAAAGGCCCCAACACCTAGAAAGAAGTTCAAGCACATACTGGTACAGTAGTTTTTTTTTTTCTTTTCTTCTTGAATATAAAAACCATGGCTCATGGAAATTCATCACTGTAGCTGAAATACTCTTCCTTCTCACTATTCTCTCTTACTGTTTGATTTCTCTTTTACATCATAAATGTGAAAGAAGACGCATAAAATCTATTTGTAATGAAATTTAACTGGACATAAAGACTAAAAAAAGGCCACCCTACAAATAGTCTTTTACACAATCAAAACGTAATAGGCTTTGTGCCTTCACTACAAATTCTGAAATGCAGTACTGAAGCTTAAAAGATTTTTTTATCATAGAAACATAAAAATAAACGAGGTTTATTTATAAACAAACTCCTTTTTCATTAAACTTCTTAAAACATTATGGATTTTTACATGACTGACCAAAAGCAGAAAGTGCAGCCAGTTTCAGGAAGTTAAGCTCAAAAAACCAAGCAGAGTTACTTTTCTTTCGAATGACAGGGCTTTTATCCGAACAAAGATTTAGAAGTAGGGCAGGATGCATTTCTCTAATGGACACACATTAAAAGAGTATTGCAGTGGCATACAGGAGCAGATGAGTGTAAGAAACTGTTTGACATTTTATTTCCCAAACAACATACTGCAACAATCTTGACTGGTCCCCTGTTCTCCCTTACATGGAATTCCTTTTCTCCATCAACTCTTCCACTTACTGTCAAACTGGTTTTAATGCCCTTTAACCGAAGGAGATCACAAATTTTGCAATCCATCTCTTCGACAACATGTAGTTGACTATTGTCTTACTTTCATTCCAAAAACGTTTTTTCCCTCTCATGGATCAAGAAAAAAAACATCTCTAATAGCCTTAGTCCAATGTGGTCAGTTGAAGCAATTAAGTATTTCTCAATACTACAGCTGACTAAGGATCATCACCCATTTACCTTCATTTCTGTACCTAGTACCCATTGATATACCCTTTCATTAAAATTCTCTTTTAAATTTATTTTACCTAGCCAGTTATTGCTATCAACATGGAAGGTCAGGGGTTTGTTTGTTTAGGTAATGGACATACAGAATCCAGTGAAGCATCATGTTCATTACGTTCTCACCTCAAGTATGTACTTCTCTAAAGATCTGACGTTTTCCAGAGCCTCTGGATCCTGATGGATAACAACTACTTCTTTCAAAGGATACTGCGGAGAAGGAAAAAAAAAAAACAAAACAAACACACATACTTTTGTCCTTCCAACTGAAAATAAAGAACTTCAGAAATTATAAATAACAATATGAACCATTTTATTGTTGAACTGTTTGCTATTCCACACTTAATTGTTCAATTTTGCCAGGCTTATCCCAAACTTACAAAGCTATTGCACATTCCCAAGTTATTGATAAGAGATGTTAAGAGTTCTAACCTTTACTGGAATGGTTTTTCTGTCTCTGATTACTCGTCCAAGCTCAATAACAGACTGTAAACAAGAAACGGCACTTTCAATTTTTTTGTCGATGAGATCCTCCCTAGATTAAAAAAGAAACATTATATTGCTTCATTTTCATTGTATCTGTTTGAGCAGATTGAAAACATTTTACCCCCTTCTCTGAAATTTCTTACCAGAGACTCAATTATGCCCCGTTTGGGGCAATCTGCAAACTGAACAAACAGGTTTTTCTGCTCTCTTTGTGGAGAAGAAGATGAGGAAATAACTTGCTGAAAATGAAAACCAGAGCTATTTCTAAATCATCTTTTGTTAGCACCTCTCACAAGATGGAAATGATGGATTGAGTCATACCACCTATTCTATTAATATCCAATAAAAAGTCAGATTTACATTAATTATATCATAAGATGCAAAAATATATTATAAACAGGATACTTACACTGACAATGAAATACCTATAATGCAACCAACTCACTGGATCTCAATTTATAATCTTTTCCAGGAATTCTAGATATTTCAGCTTAATGTTTTAGACAGTCTTGTCATCTTTCCTGGCTTCATCACTTAACACCCTTCCATTTTGAGGCAACGCATGTTTGGGGGGGGACAGGGAGGGACGAGGGTGCCTTTGAGTTGTTTGGGTTTTTTTTTTTAATAAGCTGACACTCACATCTTGTTTCAAATGTACTAGCAGCCAACAGCTCCAAAAATGTGGCTTTCATGATTTCTTGAGTAGCTGCATGAATTGATCAGCACCTTTAAAACCGTACAAGTGTCATATCAAAACCAGAGGTACTGGTTCAAAAGCCAGTTGTGAATAACAGGAACAAAGTTGCTTGCTGTAATATAAGTAGCAAGAGTACTGGGATGAAAACCATGCATCCCACAAGGATTGTCCAGAAAAACAGAACGGTAAAGAAAAACTTACAACTGAAATATCCCCACCTTCTGCATTAGGGCTTTGACTAACAAGTTATACCTATTTTGAAGCTTTTGCTCTCCCAGAAGCCAGTCTTTCAGGATGGTCCTCCAGAAACTTGGGAAACATGTAAATTGCAAGATAGAAGACTTTGCTCCCAGAAAGATTCATATAGTACGTGGCAGTATTTCACTTTTACTTCCCCTTACTTAACAACATTGCGAAGCTACAAAATGAGAATAGTCCTCACAGACTGCATGCACACCCACAATATTTAAGGCAGCCAATATGTTCAGACACTAAGCAACCGAGTAATACCTCAGCGGGGTTTGTAACACAGGTATTGAGTCAAGTTCAGCAATAAAAGTGGTCAAGTCCCTTAGCTTTATCTGTACGTTCCCATCATATCATTAAAGTAGTATTTTCTTTAACTGCATTTAAAAACAGTCTTACTATTAAATTACAATATTGCCCTTATGCAGTCATCAGAAAAATATTCAAAGAAAAATTCAATGATGTGCTCAGCAAGTCAAGGTTAAAGGCTAGAACTTCACCAATAATTTAGTTCTGAAAATATGTCTTTTTATCTGACAAAGGGAAAAACTGATACACAGGGGATCCAGCAAACTACACAAACTAGTAGCAGACAAAAATCCAAACAAAGTACAAGACAAAGAGGAAAGCAGTGCAAGCCACTCAAATACACAACACGGTTGCATGATGCAGCAGCAACTCAGTTAGCGCTCAACAGGAATAAAAAGCAACCCAGCCACTTTCATGCTAAGCCCATGCCT
>VZTO01001970.1:1506-29731 GCA_013400615.1 Syrrhaptes paradoxus
AATTAAGACAATTACAAACTCTACTTTAAGCATTCACTCTGGACTAAAATGGTGGTGGTTGAGGGGGGACAAAAAAACCCCCCAATATAGTCTTGCATTTCTTCAGTGAAGTTACAACGAGTGTTGTAAGGGTGGATCACGGGCAAAATTATTTTATGTTGAGACTTTTAAATGTTAAGAAATCATTTGTGTGAGTGATGAAGGTGCTGTATGCTAGGGAGTACTACTTTGTACGGTCTATTAGAATATAGTGATAGTGTTAAAGTATGAAATTAAGAGAGTTTTATGTCTTTTACAATCCTATCAGCTTGTGCAAGCTAAGTGACATACAAGATGAGTTAGCTGAGATCTCCAAAGAAGTGCTGAGAAGAATAGTCTATCATGGAGCATAAAAACCACTTGCTGCATGGAACATGGGAATGCTGTGAGAGTAGCAGACTTCTGCAACAACACATATGGAAGTGATGGTCATTTAAAGGTATCTTAGCCATCTGATAAACAATACTGTATCCACTGGTCAAAATAATTTAAAGTTTCCTTTCACAGCTGATTCACTGAGGCATTTGCTTTTCACTGGGAAAGCATGGGCTGGGGATTGCAGTGGTAGTTTGGGATTGTTGTGCAGTTACTAATGCTGTCCTGGACTTCTAGTGTGTCTTGCAGCAGAGTTCTTGTGTGCTTTTTAAAGCCTTGGACTTAAACATTCTGGTTTCCCATCTGGCAAATAGGATTGCAATGCTTTTGATATTGACTGGTATTTGATGTTTAAAATTGTGAAGTAATTGAATGTAATTATGCAAATACTGACCGTTAACTGAAGTTAAATCTCTGTTCAAGTGATTCTGTGCATTGACAGTGCAAGTATGTCAGTAACAAAGTATGATATATACCTAGCAGTCCTTTGTTTTATAAATATCAGAAAATATTAATCCCTTTACACATATTCATTTTGGCTGATGCTTGTAAACTAAGGCATGCCAAATAAATTCTCTCTTTGTATACCTTGCCCTTCACTTCTGCAACAATTACTTGGAGAGTTCCTGTGGGGCACTGGAAAATACAATAATAATTGCAGAGCAGTATTTTAATCAAAATATATGGATTCACTTAAATCTTAAAAATTGCTGGATTGTGTCAAATGATTTATTTTTCTACAAGAAGTGGGTTTGAAGAAAGACTGATCCTTTACTATCCAGACCCATTGCTTGATCAGTTCTCTTATTACAGCAGCACACAAATCTTAGAAGTATTGTTTTTTGAAATGTGAGTTCTTTCAATCTTAGTGAAACCAAATGTTTAAAACTTAAGGATTTCTTGCAAAATTGAGTGAGTGCATTGAGCCAAAATGAGAGACCCTACAAATTAAACACACTGGCTTGTTAGCCTTCTGAAAATCAATGTCATGTGAAAAAGTTTAGTAAAGAAAGTTGCTGTTGGATTTTCATAAATGGAATATTTTCTTAATGGGAGGGAAAGCAGATTTAATTAAAAGGATAAATAAGTTGGCACATACTGACTTGGTGGAGAGTTGCTCAGATTCAGTTAAAAACTGACATCAAAACAAGCGGCTTCCTTCTCCCTCTTCTTCCCTCCACGAAGAATAGTAACATGGTGGTTAGTGCACTCATCTTCCATGTTCCAGGTAACCATGTGCTGATGAAGCTTTTTTCTTTCTTTGATAGTATTACGAAACCTTTAAAATTTAGTGGTTTTAGATGTTCTGATAGCTGTGAATCTGAGCTGGATTTTAAATTCAGCTTGGTCCTGTTATGTTGTCCTATTAAGCCTCAGAAAAAAAATTGTCTGCCAAGTACATCAGTCTTCTCATGAGACTGTGGAATGCAGAAGACGGGACAATGCTGAATTCTCCTCAAGATATCAGTATTTGAGAGAGGTTGGAGCTGTATTTCTCCTGTGTGGGTGTTTGAGCATTTGAACTGGCCATCTGTAGGGACAGCAAACTGCTTAAACTTTTTCTTCTGTAACAGTCTGAGCATTAAACCGGAGTTCTAATCTGCAGAGGAAATTCAGATGGCCAGCCCTTCCTTTTTATACAAAAGATATAAAGCTTATTGGGAGAATTTTCCTAAGAACTTCAGAAGGATTGTAAATAAAAGCAGTGAATATTTTTAGATTATACTTAAATTCAAAAGTGTTTACTTTGTGCAGTCTGAAGTATACATTGAGCTAGTTAAAATTTGTAGCTCTACAATAAGTTCCTCAAAGATTTTCCACAAGGTTTAAAAAAAAGTTTTAAACTTTGAAAGACAAAAATGAGCTTCTCTGTGTGTTTTACTTGGTTCTGTCTTCACTATTGTCTGTGCTAAACCAATGAGCACTGCTGATAAGCCTCTAATCTGAGTCTACTTGCTGAAATTCATTTTCTAAGGCATTTATTTCATATGTGCTATGAGAAGATTGGTTTTTGCTCTGATTAGACATAGTTTTCCCAAGTCTCATATTTCTAGTTTGCAATGAAGTAGGGTTTGTCTCGTGTAGGGTTTCCTACAGGTACATGCTTGTTAGTGAGTCGCCCTGATGTTCAAAAGCTCAATAGCTTGCATAGCTGCTGGTTGACTTAAGTTCAGAAGTTTCTGTGAAAGACCCTCAATTACAAAACTTTCTGCTTTTGGCAGTTCAGTATCTATCTCAATTTTCTCTTGCTTCCCAAGGAGACAATGATTTAAGATTCACTCTAAACATAGAATAAATGATCGATGGTAGCTGACATTTGCCATTGTTTGTTTGCCCAAACAGGTTGTTATGTGCAGGAAAGTCTGAACAATTAGTCCTGGGTTCACTTCTTCTTTGGGCTGAACCTAATTTTGTACACACAATTTATTTTTCTTGTTGACCACATAGAAAGGTGTGTTTCAGTGGCTTAGAATTGAGGAAGTATCAGCACAGGCAGTTCTAAGAAAGAAGTTGTGATACGAAGTTGTAACTGCCTTGCAAGCAATTAAAACTGCCTCGCCCAAAAGGAGCTTATGGAGGGGCCGATACTGTTAACTATACCTGATGATAAAATTACTTTAAAAACAAGTTTTCTTCGATTAGGTGTTAAATTCCTAGACACAAAATCCTTGTATTCTTTTTGTATTCTATGCTAGACCACTATGTTTTGGCAGTGGCTCATTTAAGGAAATCCAGAAACGTTGAGAAAGCACACAGTTGTCTTTCCTTCTGGTCTATCTTTATTTTAAATGTCGGTACCAGAGAGAAGCAACTGCTGAGTAGTTATTTTTGCCATAGTGAATCTGATGAGAAAATACATTTTTCCGAATGCAAATTCTATGTATTTGAAGAAAGCGACTAAGCAGAGGAACAAACACATAGGTAGTTTTACATCAATGTTTGGGATATCAGGTGTTCTCTAAGAGTTTTAGATACCAGGTTTCTAAGCCTAGAGAACTAAATTGGAGGTCTGTGCCAATACCTGGAAGCTTCTATTTCTTGTCTGAAAAGGATGTTCACTACTTGGTTCTGAAACCCTTAATTTCTGTGTCTTTTTAAATTATGTGTGGTTTTGGCCTTTAATTTTCAATTTTGTCTCAGTTCTTTTTCCTTTTCCTGCCTAATAATTAGATCAAGATCACTGGTAACAATATAGTATGGCAGTTTTGTGGCATTTTTTCTGAAAAAAAAAACACCCAAAACACACACGCATAAAAAAAAACCACCCCAAAACCAAACCCAAAAACCCCACCAAGTGCCTAGCCTGAGGCAGTAAGAGATGGATAATGATTGCACTTCACATACAGCTGTTTCTTTTCATGGAAAACATTGTTTACAGACTGTAATGAGAAATTGTGACTTTTTCCTTCAGGTTGTGTTTATTGGCCTCATTTTAGCTGCTTTTCTTTCATTCCTCACTTGTTTATCTGCCGTTACCTGAACTCTTTCTCTGCTAGTGGATGTTCTGGAAAAAGATGAAGTAGGACTTCTGCTGGCATTTTTATGACGATGGTTACAGACTTTGGTAAAAGGCCTGAATTATGGTTATCACCTGTCATTTCCTGCACGTTTCCTCTAAACGTCTAGTTGAAATCCTAAAGATTTCTGTGATTGCGAGAGGATGTTAACACACAGTTGCGTGGTTGAATAGTTTTGGCCTGCCAGTCAAAAGGAATATTTTGCCAAGTTAAGATCCTCCTCCTCTGCAGGTGAGTTATGGCAGTTGTTCAGATGTGGTGGCTCAAGTCACCCTCTGACTAAATCCAGCGACCAGTGACCGCTTTTAGTGCACAGGCAGTCAGGCTCTCGGGAGGGAGGAGATTGCATGCTGCGGTTACAAAGGGCGTGACACATGTTTGTATAACGTGCAGACCTGGCCATAACGCAGTGCATACAAAAATGGTTATTGTCTGCGGAGTTTTGAGGAGCTAACAGGGTAAATGCAATGATGTAGTTGCCAAACATAGAGGTTAACAACTGCTCTGGAGCACAGGGGCCAGAAAGCGTGCAAAAAACGGATATAAGCATTGGCAAATGTTTGGAGAGGAAATCTCGCTTTGTGTTGAGGCCCATGTGTGTCCATTGCGTTGGTGAATGCTGCAGGAAGCATTTGTCAGCAGAAATGCTCTACTGGCCTGGGTAAAGGCTGCCAGCCTCACTTAGCATTGTATTGATCCCATGGTAGGTCTTTCAGGAGTGGAACAGAGCGTTGTTATGTGATACTTGTGATATTTCGAGTATGTAGGTGAGCACGCTTGGGTGAAATCGGTGAATGGTCATCGAACGCCTGCAAAAGACCCAACAAAAGGTTTCTGTGTGCACGTGGCTGGGATGTTTCTCTCTGTATGTATGTATAAAAAAAAAAATCAATTTGGTCATGTTTTTTTTTTAGCACTACATATTTTCTGAAGAACATCTATTTCATAACAAGTAACCATTTGAAAATGAACAAAACCTTTCCTTATGAGAACTTCTTTGTTAGTGAGAATTCAAGTAAGGGCATTTAAATAGAGTAGATATATAACTCTATTGCCCACATTCTAGTTCAGTAAATGTTGGATGGAAGGAGAGTTTTCCTGCTTTCTTGCTAATACTCATTTTCTCACTACTACTTGTCAGTGACACTGCCACCTGCTGTGTATTTCGGTGAAGATACAGTAAACACACTATCTTAATTCTAGAGAATTAACTCCTGGAAATTCTTTAGGACTGCTGCATTATTGGTGTACTCTGTACCTGTGTGGCCATTATGAATTTATTTTCTTGGCAAATACAACGTAGAGCATATTTAAATGTCTCTCTTTTTGACTCGGAGACCTATTTTATTAATGATTATTGGGCCAGTAAATATTTTCTGCAGTTTGTCCGGTAGTAATGTCAGGGAGAGGGATGCCCCGTAGATTTCAAGCCGAGGAACACAACTTGTCTTATATATATTTAACTTTATTGAAGAAAATGTTGTGGGGTTTTTTTTTGAGTACTACTTTTTTTCTCCTCTTTTTCCACTAGTGAATTTATAGCAAAATTCTCTAGAAAAAATATTTTAACTTGACTTGTCTGGAGTTTATCTGGAGAAGATGGCTAATAGAGCCTCTTATTCCAATCACAGCATACTTAATTCATCCTTTATTGTGCTACAAGAGGTTTTGTGCAAACTCACTTGCACAGTTTTGAGATGCTGTGTGCTTTACACAGACCTTTTGAGGCAAGTGGCTTGTATTGAGTTTGCTACAGTAAAATCCCTCATCCTCTCTTGTTCTGCGAGTACAGTGCAGTTGGCTGACGCTTTTGAGTTTTGGCAAGCACTACATAGCTGGTTTGAGAAATGCCAGTGGTGGTTGTATGTGAAGTGATGTGAAATACAGTGCTGTTGGTGAAGGCCCCCATTTGGGTTGAGTATGAGCAGCAAGAGCGCAAGCTGTCTTAGGGAGACAATGTTCTACGTGGAACAATCTGTTTATAGAAAATGTCTTCCAGGCTGCATCTTGTGATAGCCTCGGGAGAGGAGCTGGCAGTAAGGCGCTGTTTACTGGGATTAAGGAATTAAGTTCTGGTTTGGTTTTGTTTTTCTTTTTTTGTGTGGTTTTTTTGGTTGGTTGGTTGGTTGGTTGGTTTGGTTTGGTTTGGTTTTCTGAATATGTTTATTTCACAAAGCCCAATTAGTAGACTGCAATAATTTGATCTTGGTGAAATGCATAGTTAATTTTATAGCAGATCTGTGAAAGTAGGGCTACATACTGCCTGGGCTCATATGAATTTTGAAAACCCATAAAGCATTTCCCTATTCCAAGGGCCAGTTCCATGAGAATGGCTTATAAGCCATTCTTTGTTATAGTGGTGGCAGCTGAATTTTGTTTAACGAGCACTGCACTGTTTTGGAGATTTCATTACTTTAAATGGAGGTGAACTTTAAAAACACTTTGTGAATAATTGCTTTTTCTGGTGGTAAAGATATACTGATAGTTTAAAAAAAAAAAAGAGAAAATAGAATTCTTTCCAGAAATACAGCGAGTCCTGCATGTACACAAGCACATCAGAGCAGTGACACTGTATCAGGTTAGGTACAAGTATATGTTCATTACTGTACAGATCATTACGGCTCATCTCAAAACACGACTGAAGTGTTAAGCTAAATAGTAAAACAAATAACACCACTTGAATTTCATAAGAGGTTTCAGTATTAGCTGATGCTTAATCTGCTTCAAAAAGAAGTTTTGAGTTTTCTGCCTGCTTGTGTGGGAGACGTTAAAATGCCAGGTTCCACGGTTGTGACATGTTGGGCTTCACCCCAATATGTTTATGGCTTGATGTGAAAAATGGTCTTGGGTTTGGATAAAAGTGAAAAGGGGTGCTGTAGCTTTGGTGCAGTTTCCCTAATGATCTCATTAATTATGAAGGGATGTGTAGCCGTATGCTCAGTGGCTGACTAAGCTCGAACATCTCCCGGTGCTGCTGAAGCTCTTGGATGTTGTTGAACTAAATGCAAATGCCTTTTTTCACCGTGCTGCCCCTCAGCATTTGAGCTACCATAACTGATCCAAGTCTGAGGCCGAAACTACCTCATGGGAGAGAGGAAGGATGCAAGTCAGGCATAATGTTTAAACTGGAGTCTGATTGGGTTGTTACAGTTGAGGCCTTCCAGAACCTGAATTTCAAAATTCACAGCAGCTTTAGTGTCAGTAGCAGCTCAGTATGAGTTGGGTCAGCTTGTGGTTTGTACTTTAAATCGTCTTTCCTTGGTCCTTACAGGTTGCCTTTGCTGCATGTTTCTTCTGCTTATTCATGGTTGTTGCCACTTCTCTACTTCCCGCTGTCCTCCTCAGACATTGCTGTGTTCTCAGCTTCACCGGTAGCCACTAGTTATTTTGCTAGTTGTCAGAGGCAGTAGTGCGCTGAAAAAACCCAGTGATGTTGCAGTACGGTTGGGACTGATAGCAGGTACCTGGCGATTACCAAATGTGCTGGTCACTGCTATGCAAAGGGCCTGTGGGTTAGCACTGTGATTGCTTAAGATCAAAGGAAATGTTAAGGAGAAATAAGTTCTGTTTACCCTGGGTCAGTTTTCTTATCTGATTCACAGTCTGGCCTTGCAGACGGTGGTGTCGGCACAACCAAATGGGCAGCCTGAGGGCAGAAGCAAGCAGCCAGTTGGAACCCCTCGGGTCAGTATGAGTATGAAGGTGGTATCTGGAAGCATACCCTAAGCAAGACCAGTTAAAATGTTTTGGTCTGTGAGCAAAGGTACTCTCTGGTATGTGATGAGCTCTTTTCCTAATTAGCCATGATGAGGAACACAGGAATTGTGTGTATTCTTAATAAGTGATGTCATATACTAGAGAAATGCCAGATTTGCTTTTGTTCTCTCATAGTGGAAACAGACTGCAAGACCCCCAAAATTAATTAAAGCAAGAAGCTAGAGAAAAGAGCCAAAAAATGTCTGGAAACTTAAGGATCTAGTCAATGAACTGAAAGTATTTTAGTAGATACAGGCACACCAGTGAAGCCAAACTATCATGTTTCTACCCACAAAAAAATATTGCATTTTGCAGTGTGAAAATTTGCAATATGTTACACCTTTTGTGGCAAAGAAATACAAATTTTGCCCCTGCAAATTGATGCATTCCTTTACAAGTTGAGATGAATATTCATTAGTGTAAATAATAAAACAGGCAGAACTTGCCATGAATGGTTGTGGGGTTTTTGCATAAGCTTGAAGTATACCGTAAATCTCATATTCAATGGCTCTGATAATTCCAGGAAGTTCAAACCCACTGTAAGCCAAAGCTGAAGTGCACCAATGCTAAACGTTTCCTAACTGGTCTGTAAGGTAAGACAAAAGATAACTGTTGACTGGATACAGGAACATAAGATGACAGTAGGTCACAGCACACTCATCTGCCTGTCCAACACACAATTTCTTGTAGAAAACTTGCCATAGATGATTTTTAGGAGTGGTTTGCCACTCTGTAGGAACTGGCAAGAGACATCTGATTTCTGTTTAAAACAGAAATAATATTTGAAATATATATTTAAATTAATTGATAGGATGATGGGTGAATAACTTGGAAACAGGGTGATTTGTACCTGTGGTAATCTATTACTTAACACATATTCTAGCTTCTTGAGAATCTATTTGTGTGTATGCAGAATGTATGCATGCAGTGAAGGTGCTGTGCAAAGCTATGATCCCGATGACTTAGCCTTGCTGACTTGCAGAGTGGTCACATCTGTGCCATAATTCATGCCTGGCTATCTACTGAAAAAGCAAGACTGAAGCTTTTTTTCTGTGTTCAGCAGCAAATCAGACTCAGATGGCTGCAGCAGTTACTGTCATCAGTTGTCCTCTGCTCCTTTTCTGCTTCTTTTCTGCTTGTCACCACACACACCAAAAAAGGCTGCCGAAGATACAGTGTAAACACTCTTCTACCTTCTCCGTTTGCAAGCTATTTCATTAATAGGGTTTTCTAGTAATATGTCAGGTGCAAAGTATTTGTTAAGCTGACAAGGACTGTTTTAGCTGTCCTGGTTGTGCTGTAGTTTAGATGCTAGTAAGAAAGGAGGCAGACTGACACGATTTGTTTTCCCAGTCTAGCGGGGAGATGTTGGTAGGTGCTGCTGTACCAAACAAGGACTGATTTTGTTACTGTTGCTGTGACAAAAACCTGTGGCAGACCTACTGTTTCAGTCACCCCACTTTAATCCACCCCCAGCAGAAGTCGTTACCCCATAGGTGTCCTGAATGGTATGAATTTGTCATGATGACTAGACACTGCTACAAACAAAAAAAGGGAACAACCATCCCCTACCAAAAGGTACAGAAAGGTTTGATTTATTTCAGAGCTAATGCCTCATAAATTAGGTAATGCAAAGTGTTATGTGAAGCTCCTTGGAGAGGACACATATGAGAATAACCTTATAAAGATGGGTATTAAATGTGAGACCAAACACATTACTGTGGCAGAGAGCTGGTAATCTATTTATGGTCTTACTGGGAATAAATGGTACCATCTTATGTATAAGGCACCACCAAGATTAAACCTTAACTAGACACATAATAGTTTAGCATCTTTTCCGTATGTGTGCATGCACTCTCAATTACTGATAGGAATTACATGAAAAATCAAGAAAATCAGAAAAAAGTTGTTGTGGTGTCCTGGTGCTTACACATAAGAATTTTTTAAACCTAGTTTGGAGCCTAAGCTCAATTCTATTTCTCTGCAAGTATACAAAGGAGGTAGAATTGGATATAGAGAGGTCAGTGGAAGGAATAGACATGTCATTGCACTCATGCTCCATGTAGCTTAAGAAAGTGTTCCCTTTTCTGAAAAGAAACAGAGACAGAACACAAGGGAAGGGCTCCTTTGTGCAGATCTGAGCTATGTGTCGTGAGGCTTTCCCTTCTTTCTCTCCCCAGATGGGAATTTAAGCCAAATGCAGAGTCTCGGTGTTTCTGATGAGCCAGAAAAAATAGCAATGCTATCAGGCATTTCTTTGATATGGTCTTGTTTGGTTACAAATAATTCATAGGATCCTACGTTCTTGAGCAAAGGAATCCCATTCTGTAAGGACTGGATGCACTATCAACAGGTACGAATGGTGGTGCTATAGACTTGTACGTTCTTTTTACATTACAATGTGTTCAATTAATTATTATGACCAGCCAGATAATGTTTGAAGACAAGAGATGTTGTAAATGAAGTAATTTTTAGTGACTGTTAATACAGTGTTCTTCCAAACACAGTCTGAAAGACATCTCTTACTTGGATTGCACAACTGGAGGGAGAAAAATGGAAGTGGATGAGGGAAGAGAGCACCATGTCCTAGAGCTGGAGTTTTCTTAGTTGTGCCAGTCTTAAAAGCAAAGAAGCAAAGTTCCTGAGGAACTGTGCTGGCCTGATAAAGATATTGAAGTGGACTTGGCTGTCCACAAGGTTGTTACAATTCATACACAGATGAACCAGTGATTCAATTAAACTAAAAGCCAAAGTATGAGGTGATATTATTTTCTGTATTCTCATGCGTTTTAGAATTAACCTGCACTGCAGAATCGCATGCCAGAAGTAGAGAGCATCATATGAAATTCTTATCCTCTTGCTGTTTTGAATTTAGAGATATTCTTTTATCTAAACTGTCAAGAGTTGCTCCTTACTATTTCCCGTCATACGGCCGACAGCTGTAAGGATGCATTTGCTGCAATAATATGACTGCTCTAGGTGGTGTTGCTAGGAGCTCTGGGGAGGGTTTTATTTTCCTACGGGCAGAAACACTGTCCCAGGTAGAAGCTATTGTGTATTTGTATCATGCAGACACACCGAGGGGGTGTATTTGTCTGGTACACTGAAGCTACAAGAAACAGGAGATGGCCTGAGCCTGTGAGCTCAGAAGTATTTGTGAGGTATGTCAAATGTTGTCGCTATTGTAGCTGCAAAAGATATGAATGAGAATTAACCAACCAAGTAATTTTTAAGAGGTCCTCAAACGTCACCACTTTCTGGGAAGGTCACTAGTCCAGAATAATAGTTCAGAGGTGAGGTGAATCAAGCCTCAGTATTGTTACTTCTTGCTTTTATGATTAATTTAAATACAAATTCTTGTGGCCTGAGTACAGGAATGTCTTCATGGGCAAACTACCTGTAGGATGATTTATTATGAAAAGATCTCAGTCGGAGATCTAAAAATCTGTCTAATACATGAATATCGTTACTATCTAGCAGTATATTACTGGAATTACTGGGCTGTTTGTTAAACCAACAATTCTCTGTATAAATCTATATTTATGTTTTAAAAGTGAATAAAAATATGATCAGATATCAAAATTGAAGAAGCTTCAGTCCTCACTTGGCCAATTATTTTTATACTGCTAATAATTACAGTTCTTAAAAGCATTAATTTGGCTTGAATTCAGAGTAGATTCATATCTTAAATGTCATTCTTTAATGTGAGGGACCAGTAGTGTAAAAATGGAATAAAATGGAAAAACATTTGACACTGTAACTTTGAACTTTTAACTTGCAAAGAGCCTAACTTTCTGAGCAAGAGTTACCACTGGTTTGTCTCCAAGAATATTGTTATAGGATGTATGAGGAGTTTTAAAACTTTTAATTTCTTATCTCATCAGTTGCCTCTTCATGTAGAATACCCAGAAGCCTTTTTCTCTAATGTATGATGGCAGTATATTAAATTGAATGGAAAAGGGAAACAACTTACTCTTTATGCTTCGTGACTGAGAATCTTAGGTAAAAATACTCCTAGTGACTTCAGTCACTACTTTGTGATTGTTACTGTAGAGTTTCTCCCAGATATATTCTGAATTTTCAGATGCAATAAATTAAACATTCTTATAAGCTCTGTTTTTAAGAAAGGCTGTAAATCTGTATTAAATAATGCCCACAGCAAATTTGCTTGCCCTTGGCTTACCCTCTAGCTTGAAGACTGTCCAAAATTTGATGTTACTCAAGGAGCATGGTTTCCAAGGGTTTTGCTGTGTTAATGCTAAAACATTTATATACGCTGTGTTTGGGTTTATTATAGAGTTTAATTGTTTGTGACTATCCCAAACAGCAAATTTTCCTAGTAATGCTGAGATGGATTTCCCAATCAGTGAGACTGCACGCTTTCTGTAGAGGATGCACAGCCTGACTAGTATGTCATTTGCATAGTCATTTCTGACTTGGGGTATTTTATCTACCTCTGTGTCAGCTGACTGGCGTAGATAATCTGAGTAGGAGTTTCCTATCTGGAAAGCTCAATTAGCAGGTATTGTCTAGTGGCGTTGAACTCCCCTTCCCAAACAACCCAAACCCAACATTTATTTCCTAACCTGGGCTGTTGTGTTGGATTCTGCTCCGTTCAGTCATCTGACATCCACTTTTTAATCGCAATAACTGCGGAGTTTTTCCTCTGAGCTGTATTTCAGTCTATTTTAGTGGTGGTTGCTAAGTGAGATACGGAGGTGTCGTTTCGTCTTTACTTTGGCATATTACGTTTACATCATAAATATCTGTCTCAACTACTTTCATTTGTTTGTCTAAAATTTGGCTTGTTTTCACAAATGGGCATAATGATGGTCATTAGTATTGGTGAGACTCGGCAGCTGCAGTTTTCCTTAGAGCAAAGCCCCTACTAATACTAATGCTGGCTATTTTTCCGGTAGACTGTCATCTTCATTAATGCAAGGTCACTGCCATTTCCTTCCTTCGTTTCTCCCTGTCCCACCACATCCCTCAGCAGGTCAACTTAAATAAAATAAATTAAGTAAGTGATCTTTCCTTTTTAGCTGCACTTAATGTGCCATGATGTTACGTAATTTTAGAAGTGCCATTCCTGAGTGATGGCTGCGAACAAAAGGGAATCCTAATGCAAGGTCATCTCTGCCTACAGTTCTTTTAAAAGCCCCTATCCTGGAGTCTATTCTCTTAAAGCATACCAGCCAAAGGCTGCTTTCCAGTGAAGCTGGAGAATGGGTGTGTATGTTGCAGTGTGTTCTGCAGGCTAACCAATAGGGTTGCCATTGCACCAAAGCAAAGATATTTACGGAGGTATCACGAAGGCTGTTTAGCCTAGAGGAGCTGTCTCCATGGGTTTCTTTTATAGCTGATGGTGAGATCCAGCTGATAGTGATGCAACGAAGGAAGGCAGCTGTTCCTCAGGGATGTATTGTCCTTCAGTACCATCCAACTTGGGCAGGACCTATGGCATCCTTGGAGGGAGGTTTTGGAGCTGGAGCGTGCTGGTTTCTCCAGGCTCTGAGCCAGGGGAGGTAGGACTGCCTAGTGACCCACAGCCTCATGGTGGGCTCGGGGCAGAAGGGGCAGCTGTGAAAAGGAGCAGGCTCTCTGCAGGTCGACTTTGACAGATAGTGGAGAACTAGGTATGACTTCACGTGCTTGGTCCTACTGAGTTGGACCAACTGTATCTATTGTAACCCACTGGCCTCAGAAGGGAGCTGCACTGTTTATGAAAGCAGCGCTAGGTACATTAGCCACCCTTGGCTGAAGTTAAATACCCGGCTCCTTGAATACCTTTTTGAGTTACAAGTTAGATATCTTTTTGGTAGAAAATGTTGTGTCACTGTCTGGATCGGTGCTGTTCAAGCAAGGAGGCAGCCATCAGGGTAGCAGTGGCGCACAATGTCTGCTTTAAAACTTCATCAAGAACTTAGAGTGCATCTTTGCATTAGAGTTAAAAGGTGGAAGGCATGGCATATTGATCACATACATTAACCTGCAAGGTGCCTGAATTACTATGATGGGCTGTGTACCATGTTAAAATACTCTTCCAGTGTGTTTTGAGGAATAACATACAGAAGCAGGCTCATTTTAATAGTGGTAGTAATAGCGTCCAAAAGCCTTCTTCCTTTCACAGCAAGAATAGGCAAAAAAGCAAGTTTGGCTTCAACAGCTGCTCTCTATGAGCATCCAAAAAATAGCACCATAGCCAGATTTTAGAATAGTGGTATGCAAGAGGGGCATTTCCCTGACAATGCATTTGGTTATTGTCTCCCAGTTAATACCAGTTCTCTCTCAGCTTTTCTCTTCTAATTGCAGTTTCAGTCTGATGCAGGATATGCTCATAACCTCTCCAGTTGATTAGAGTATGAGAAAAAGGTAAAACTAGGATTTGTAGACACTTGGGCTGTCAGCTGTCGTTCAGGCTCCCAATGCTTTGGTGTACCACTTACACAAGAGAGGGGACTAAAACAGACTTCTGTGGCATCCAGCTTGGGAGAGGGTTTATTGCAGAAAACCAGTTGGCCAGGTTGTGACGCATCCAAGGTATCAAGACAGGTCTGGAGTCACTCCAGTGTTTTTCGTGCAGTGGACTGCAGGCTTACTGGTGAAGCAAGCATGAACAGTGGTCTTAAAAACAGCTTACAGAGCTACACAAGTTTCCAGAGATGGAAGGATGCATTCTCCTTCTTAAGACAGTAGCAAATATTGTATAATGTGGATGGACGGAATAATTCATACAGAAAATGCTTTTTATCTCATAACATATATTTTGTACTGCGTTCTGAAGTCTGAAGCAAACTGATGGAGGTCAAGGAAATACCTGCATCGTGGATTTCAGACTTTTTGTTGAGATTCTTCCGTAAAAGTCTTGGTAAAAATGGGAAGTTAGAACCAGTTTGGGAACTGGTCTTCCTCAGGAAATGACAAAATAAATGGCTGCTAATTCTTCCATGTAAACTGGAAATGGTAGTGGCACTTCATATAGTGTGTTTCTTCTGTGTTCTTAGAGCATTTGGTAAAATAGAACATCTAGTTAAAAGGACACTGCTTTCTCTGGACTTACTAATGTGAGTTAAACTAATTGTACAACTTCTGCATGAAACTCCTATAACTTTAATACCCTGTTCAGGCATTGTTTACTTGACAAGCTTGTAACAGCTACACTGCTTGAGCTCCTAGAAGACAAAATTTGTTTCATACCTTGAGGGTGCAAAGTCCCAGGGCAGCAGATGGCCTTATGATTATTATTTCCAACCTGTCTTACCTGACCATTCCTTCCCTGTATGAACAGCTGTTTCATTCACTTCAGTGCAGCCCAGGCCGATCGGCTATTTTTCTTCTGCCCTTTTCTTTGCACATAACATAAATCTTTTCTTTCCTTTGACCTGGCCTGCAGTTCCATCCACCTGTGCATGCCTTAAGCAATGTCAAGCTCTTTGCCAGATCAACTTCCCTTTTTCTAGATAAATTCTTTTGAAACAAAACTTTTTTCTTTTTTTTTTTTTTCAACAGTGTTGAATAGATAGAAACAGTCCACTCCTTAGATACTCCCTTTTTGAGTGCTTGGTGGGTGTGAAATTGGTCCTCTTGCTCTGTTTCGATGGACTCAACCCATTGATTCAATGGTATCAGGCTAGTGGTGTTAACCAGTGAGTGGGCCTGCATTCTGCAACTTGCAGGTTTTCAGCAGTGCAAAGCACTTCATTTAAACCAGTGGAGTTAATTTCATTTCCAATATTGCAAAGGCAAATGTTCAAATTAGAAAATGTCAAAATTAGGACGTTCCCATGCAACCTCATCGGGCCTCCTTATGTGCAAATGCTCTTATGAGGCGATTTTTAACCCTGTAAAGACGCTACCCTTTCTGCAGGACCTCATTTCATGCACTGTGCAGGATCCTCAGTACTCAACAAATGAGCAGTTTTTCAGTGTTTTATTTTATTGTTATTCCACAGGCTATGCCTTATGTCCTGTTTACTGTGCAATACTCACACTGTGCTGAGTATGGAAATCCTGATTTCTGTAAGGATGCTCATCATTTGCATTTAAGAATTTATTTGTGGAATGACACTTGAAGACAAGGTAGAAGCATTCCTTCCAGTTGACTAATAGACAGCTGGAGCAGATGAAAGCCTGATGCATACCCTACTGAATGATGACATTTCTAGAACCTCACTTACCAATGCTATGTTTTTTAACTGTAGGGACAACTCCTATAGCAATTAACAGTGCTCAGATTCTGCAAATTGATTTACACAAGCCAGACCCCTGTAAAATGAAGAATAAACAGAAGCCACAGTGCTTCTGCCTTGTGTAATTTGCACAGCATCACAGATTCCTGGAGACAGAGCCGGCAGCAGAATCAAGAGTAGAAAGCATGACGTGAAGTCTGTTCTCTTGCTTTGTCGTCAAGCTTTGCAGACTCAGAAAGGAAGACAGGGCAAGGGGACACTACAGGCACCAGCTTTCTTCCTCCTGCTTTTCGATAGATTTCTAGACACTGTCCTTTCACTCCCTTAAGTGAGATAGGGCTCCTGTGATAAAGTCTAGAGACTGCCAGGTGATGCACACACAAAGCAAACATGCTGAAGTGTTCTAGCCATTCTGATTTTTAGCATTTCTTAACTTCAAGTGCTTAATTTTGTGAATCTGAAGCTCTTATCTCATTGTTTGGGTTTCAGTCCCATGGAGACTTCTTTGTTATCATGTCCTTCAGTGGCGTGAAAAGAATCATGCCATCATACAACAGAATAACTTGTAGGACAGGAAATTACTGTTGTTGTTGTGACTCCGTGTCTGTCTTTTATTACGTGGATATTTTTTTCCCCTCAGTCAATGCCTTGATTCAGACTCAAGAGTCTGACTTTATCCACTTTGAAACGCTGATAGCAGTTTCTTTTAGGTATCTTGAAATGCAAATAAGGATATATTTGATACAAACTAATCCCTAAAAGGACTTGATGAAATGTTGTAGGCTCATTTTCTGAAAGCGAGTAAAGTCCCACTTAAACATCAGACTCTTCCAGCACATGTTCTACACGGAATAATGATGCTCTGAAAAAGCATCAGCAGACACATTTCTGATTTTTTTCTGTTATTTTTTTTTTAAGTAGAAATAGTGTTTTACTAGATTTAATTCTCTATCAGAAGTGAAAAGATGTATTCCCAAAAGAGGAATATTGTATGGCAACTTGAAGATCTAAAAGAGAGTAGCTTTAAAAAAGGAAACGTTGTTCCTGAAGAAGTCTCTGTAGATCAGCCACCTTAAGCTAACAGATGGATAGCTATAGGTATATTCTACCTGCAGATGATCTTCTCTTTGAAGGCAGAAATACTTACCAGGAATGTGAAACAGTTGTAAAACTGAGGGGTTTTATGCAAATTTATTTGTGATATAACTGCACCTTGTTTATTAGTTTATCTGGAGAAAAAAAAAAAACAACCCACCTTTTACAGGCAAACTGTTAAAGGAAGGATGAATTTGCCTTCAGGTTCTAAGCAAAAGATCTGGAAATCATTCAGTACCTGAATCTCTGGAAGATATATAGTGAAGAAGATGATGAATTACACATGTACATGAAGGTTACTGGGAACTAATTTGCTTTTGTTTTGATAAACATGTTAAATTCCGGAGTCCAAGATGTTGCACAAGTGTGGTAGACACATTTTAGTAAATACTGTTAGGCGACATGGTGTATTCCTTCCCTCTGTATGAAGCTTTCTTGATAGAAATAAAAGTTTATATTGCCTGTAATGACCTGGATTTAATTTCCTGCACAGTAACATGCTTATTCTCATGTGCAAGCACCTGTAAATTTGTACACATTACTTAAATGTGAAAGGCATCTGGTTTAGACCTATGGACATGAGAGAAGGTTTTGCATGTTATTTCAGCTCTGCTACTCTTTCTAGGAAGACAAAGTTAATATTCTCTCTTCTATCATACTGCAGAATCATAAATGGAAGAGCCATAAATGATGACAAGGTATTAAAATAAGAATTAAAAAATCCTGAACTCTTAAAAATAACTGAGTAAGGAAAACAAGTAAATTTTAAATGTTTCCACTGCGTATAAAAGTTGTTTTTTCAAGCTTAGATGTTGAAATGCAAGTGCCTGTCATTAATTCCACAGAGACTCTTAATGTGCTCATTTGAAATAATTTACAGTTAGAAATAATTTTTTAAACATAAATGCTTTTCCCCAGACCTTTTCCCCCAGAGGGACAAAGAAGGCTGAAAAAGTCATGTCAGTTTAGCCCCCTGCCTGAACTTCGTGCCATGTGGTGGTGACAGATAATAAGGCTTTTATTTGTAGAGTTAGCTATGGAGATGTTGCAGAAGCCACTGAAAGTGAGAAAAAGAATAACATTTAAAACATTCCTCTTACTCAGCAAGTAGTATCAATTAATTTCCACATTAAATTTAATCCAACCCATAATTCATTTTCTTTTTAGGACCAAAACTTTAGGATGAAAAATTGCTTTTGCTTTTCTCAGGAAGTTAGAATAACAGGACATCAGATTCTGAGGGCCTGATATCTGTCCTAATGTATTAAATCAATACGAATAGCTTGGGTTTTGAGGTGACTGTCCTAAGGCTGCTACCCATCCAGAGCTTGAGAAGTCCTTAATACTCTTCCTTAATAGTTCTGAAGTTAAATAAATTCAGCAGATAATGGGGCTATTTATTTAGTGAAATTTGGTATTACATCTCAGGTATTTCTAAGAGTAAAATGTGTACCAACAGTGTGTTTCATCTGCAAGCTGGTGGCAAAGTGTATGTGTGTGTATCCTTTATGAGATACTTCAGATAGTCTTATTTCTTCCAGTCTTGTCTGTAAATACTGATAAAAGGAGAAAATATTCTTCTCTGCTAATTTATGTAGAAAGTATCATGAACTATCTAGCGTTAACACAGAATTGTACCAATGTATTTTAGACATCTGCAGTGACAAACTCTGAGCCAACTTTGTCTTTTGAAAGTGCAGCTAAAAACCAGAAGACAGAGGACTGAGCTAAGAGCAAAATTATGTGTTGACACCTGAATCAAAATGGATTTGTTTTAGCAGTGTGGATTTAAACCTCTTTTGTATTGCATGTATACTGTACACATACGCTGGCATAAGGTTGTACAGTAAGAATTAAGAAGGAAAACTTCAGCATTAGAAGTAACATAAGCTATAAAATGCTAATGAATAAAAATGAGAATTAGAAGCACGTTAATAAAACCAGGACACCAAACCAGGAGACACACTCTGTGTTGCCTTGAACAAATATTTTTTCTGGGGATAATTAGTTATCCTATCTATACATGTTATTATACATTTGTATATATGTATATATATTTTATTATAGGGTGGAGGTTGTAGAAAAGGACAGGGGATGGGGACTGTCATCTTAGTAATGACAACCAATATTTGGTTTTGTGTATGCTATTAAAACCAGAAATAAACTTGTCTTCTGTAGAAATCTGTGTGAGAGACTGCCTGTGAGAGAGCCTTTAGGGTTTTCTTTCAAAGAATACCTCAAATAACAAACCAGAAGTTTAATCCTTGCTTAAACTTTCGTCTTAGGCTTGTCTTTCACTTAAAAATATTATACAGAAATTTTCTGGATCTGAATTCAAGCAAAATGCAACCTTGCTTTCTCTCTGCTTGCAGTAAAAGTTGTTCATATCTCTATCTTGACTGCATCTGTAGAACAAGTTAATATTTCTTGGAGAAGCTGAGTTGTCTGGCTAGATACGCTGGTCACCCTGTTATCCTGATGTATGTGAAATGATAGCGCTGACAACAGAGAAGTGTGTGTTTCGAAACACAGGAAACGTTTTCTATCACAGATTATTCTTCTAGATCTAGTTCTCTGTAATTAGCCCTGCTGTCGTCTTTTGTTGTCTGAACATACAAAGGCACTTAGAACATCAGAGGTTGATAAACTGTGATAACAGTTGCGTAATGATTTTCATCAAATAACTTTTACCATAAAAATAGCTGATCATTATTGCTTTTGGGTTATTTGAGGTTTTGATTCTTTTTGGATAATTCTAATTTACTTACGGTAGTTTTTGCAGAGCTGTTTTTTTTTTTCCTCTGAGCATGATGATAAATGGTTTGCTTCTCGAATGTGCAGATAAAATACAATTGATTACACAATATTTTGTTGTTCAGCTGGATGCGTATCACTCTTGTGGCTGCAGGACAAGACAACTTTGAATCTCTTAAGGAGTTACTGAACAAGATTAATATTTTTTTCTGATATAAAAAAAGTTATAGTTACAAAGAAATCCATGTAGCTGTAATACCCATGAGCTATGTGAGCTGCAGTGTCCTCCTGTTGTAGCCGTGTAACATGAGTATGTTGTGCCGCGTACCTGGCTGCAGGGTACTTTCACTGCATGTGTGCTTTCGCTCTGGGAGGGGCTTTGCAGAACCTTATCTCTTGCATTAAGCCCAGTCCCATCAAACAAAAAATACCAAATTACACTGTGATTTTTCTCTTATCAGTTGTTGACATGCTGATATAGATTAGAACATGTGTAACCTAGACTGTTAAGGATTTAAGCTGTGTTTGTTCATAGCAGGTCAACTGAGGCAGTACATTCCTTTTTTTTCTGTATTTCTTTCCATCTAAAATGTACCATTTCCCTTCGTAAAGTCGTGGTTATATTCCTGGCTTGTTTTTTTGTGATTGTCTCCTGAATACAGCACCTGCATGCAGAAGGGAGTTGTAGAAAGAAGCTTGAAGAACTATTTTGCATGGTATTTGCACTAAGCATTGAGCTCTGGTTTTTTCTGGTGTGTGGGTTTGTTTGGTTTTTGTTTTTTGGTTGTTTTTTTTTTTTAATATCCAGCCTCTTACTAGAGCTGAGTACATTTGATTTGTATGGGTTTTGGCTGGAGTTTACACATTCTTTTTTTTAATATCTTTCAAGTCAGTTTATGTACTAGTAGTCATATAGCATCTTGTATTTTGGAAATTTTAACAGTTTCTGTGGGCTCTACACTAAAGTTTCTGCTGCTTCTTGGTGTTGAACACCAATGTATCTCTGTGTAAACATAACCCACCTACTAACTCATCCGTCCTCTGGTCTGCCTTAAAAATTGTAGTGCTTACGTGTTGATGTAACCTGTCATCAGCCTGATGGAAAGTGGATGATGACCTCACTACATGAATGACTCCAGCTAGAAGGACATGCTGAGTAGGCATTGAGTGGGAGTCACAGGTATGACCCTTTAGAAAGGATGCGATGGATGGTTTGAGGAAAGGGGTTTGCATATCCATAGCTGTCTCCATGCCTGCACTGGCCCATTGTGATAACCCAGACTAGCATCTGATATGGGAAGCATACATATACAAAGGAGATTGCTGTCTATGTCACACTGTATTTCTAATAGATTTGTTTAGCTGTTAGATTGCTGAGAAACATTTAAATATGAACTCTGTTTTGAACTTTGTCTTTTCCTCTTTCTTATTTAAAGGTAGTTAGTCTGAGCTATTTGGTTTCATATTTTGATTTTTAAATGTTAAATTGATTTGCTTTATTCTTCACCACAGTTCCGAGTAACTGGAAATAAGGGTTCGTTTTAGTTCTGAATGGGAGCTATGAGTTCTTCATCCATGCCAGAGGGATCACAAACTGGTGCAAGTATTTGGCTTGACACCAAGTGAATTTATGTAACCTAGGAACCTGTCCGCTCATTCCTTACTCCATCCAACATTCATGTTTTACCTCTTTGTGGTCTTGCCACACTGTAAAATAAGGGAACACTATTTGTATGATACATGTTACTGTTTTTATAAGGAAAAGGTTGGGGAAGGGTACTGTAGGTATATGTTGTTGGACTTGATGATCCTTGAGGTCTTTTCCAAACTTAATGATTCTATGATTCTACACTTCACCCGCTGGTATTTTCAGTAACTCCAAATGTAATACTGTTGGTATCTCTGTGAGGTTGGAAAGTCTGTTCTTAGCCCTGTCTTACCAGAACAGCAATTTCAGGAGTTGCTGAAATCCATGTTCCACTTTGCAATCCATATTAAACCAAAGCCTTAGCAGAGCACCTAGGGGACCTCCAAAATAGATGCTTATACCTGTGAAATAGATGCTTCTCATTTTCTAGCTCACTAGGGCTATATCTCTGCTTGAGGGGTTGAGGTTTTCTTGGTATCAGACATACTGTGCTCCTAATAAAAATATTGCAGGGGCAATCACTTGCATCTACTGCATGAATACCTACTTGAGTAAATCACATTCTGACTAGAGAAATCTCGTCTGTATCTTTTCCTTCTGATGTATATTGAGGTGCAGTTGTTTTGCATGCTACTAAATGCCTGGCACCTACCAGTTTAGCATGAGGGCGGGGGGATGGATTCCTCTAGGTTCAAATTAATCACACTGCGTTACTTCTGTACATAAAATTCTTTATAGATAATTGTTGTGATTATATACCCTACCTCCACCACACATCTTCCATCGATTCCCTTGGTTTCCTGCTAATTTTCTTTAAGGCAAGGGTCCCAATCTCTTCCTCAGTTCAATCTGGTCAGATTTGTCCTGTGATTGAGTGAGAGACAGGGTAGCCAAAAGACTGGGCTGGTGCATTCAGAATCATTAATTCAGACAGTCAAACAAATGGGAGGCAAGAGAACAAGAAACGGTGACCAATTGGTCACATGGCAGGGGATCTGCCCTGGAGCATGAAGCATACTGAGTTCAGCCCCTAAGCTGGATGGTCACAAATGCCATAATGATTTCTTAGCACGGCCCTGGCTGTGGAAGCTCATGCCAGCCCGCTGAGCAAGCTTGGCCAGGCTTCTTGAGATTCACAGAGAAGATTTATTCCTGAAGCCTGACCTACATGAGTGTGTATCTAAACGTGTGAAAGCTGTGATTTGATGGCAAGCAATGAAAGGTCATAGAAAAAGCAGGCAATGCATTTAAATCAAAATGATGAAGCTGGGTAATTTCATTAGCAACAGTTGTATTTACTGGAAGTCACAGATGGTGCGGTTTAGCTTATGGCCAATTTGTTAAGACAAAATAAGTATAAAGAAAGAAATATTCCAAGTGAGAGGTGGTTAAAAATTAAATAGGCACCAGATGGCTCAAGATCGTCCTTCATACAAATTTGGTGAAAGAAGACATAAACAATCCAAAAGCATTTCTGAATGGGACATTTACAGGCTGGCTAGGCCTTTATCAGAGCTAGGTTTAAAAGCAGAGCAATTAAACTTCCCTTGTGTTTTAACTTCTGACATCCCAGCAAAATGTTCTGCGTGAACTTCTAATTATTTTCTCTCTGATAAGTTGTTTAAACTGGGAAGTAAGGTAAACAGAACAACCTATAAAGATGTCAACCTTTGGCTACTATTAAAGTAACCTCAGCTTTTATTTAAATACAAGAAGGAAAATTTTATTGTGCAATGTATATTTATACATCTAGCTGTATGCATGTCGATACCCAGGGCCTTATGTGAAGAGAAATAGCATTATTTTAGATCTTGCTTGCATTTGAGAAATGTTAGCGATTATTACAGATCACTGATGATAAACCAAGGTTGCACCCCTAGACAATATTCCAGGGGATACAAGTTCCTTTTCTAGGCTGCGTCACAAATATTTTCATGGCTCTGGGAAAACTCATTTTCCATATTTGTACGCTTGCACCCATGGTGAGTTTTGGGGGTCAGAAGCTATCGATACTTTGCATAGTGTTTAGAACTGCTGGAGCTGATCATCAGCACTGATGCCTTTGAACTCTCTGTGAAACAATTAACACTACTGATTCCCCATATTTATAGTAGGATAACATGATTTTATTATATATAGTGCCTAGATTCTGTTTTCTGCTCATGTGCGTAACATACTTAACTCTTTCTTACCCAGGCGGATGTTAGGGGATTGATAGTGTTTTGTCCATATTACAGTACACCCCTGTGCAATACTAGCAAATTTAACAGGGGAAAAAAAAAACCAAAAACCAAAACCAACCAAAACCATTATAAATGATTCTAAGGAAAAAGGAGTCAGTATAATGTTACTAAAATGTGCTCCGTGTTCTTATATAGAGCACTTAGTACAGGTGATATCAGAGACACAGCAGAAATCTCTTTAAAGTAAGCTGCATGTATGGAGCTGGTTTCCTAGGGGTGGCAGGGAGGGAAGGGAAAAATAAGAAAAGCAAAGGAAAACAGCCTTGAATGAGAGAGGCAGCTGGAGACTCTGTTGACTAATTAATGAGCAACATACACTTAAAAGCTTTTACTCATCTTGCACTAGCTTTGCACATTTTCTACTGCATGTTACATTCTCTGGGTATGAAAGCTCTGGAAGCGGTGCCTGCTTGCAGGGAAAAGGCTACTCTTGAAAAGATGGCTGTACTCACTGAAGGGAAATGAAAACATTTACAAATGTCCTGGAACAGCCTAGAAGAGTCCAGATGGGGAACATGATTTGAAGAATTTGACAATTAAATGAAATTTTTAAAAAATCAAGATGATCCGGGAATAATTTTCCCTTGTGCCAAGGTAAAAATAATGCACATGCACAGACCGCAGCCTTGCCAGAGAAATACGTCCTTCCATACGGAAGATTGTATGTCTCATCTGCTGGCGTTGCACCTATGAACAGGAAGGTGATTCACAGTCGTGGCTTTGTGTTGAAAAAGACCATCCAAATTGGGGTAATCATGATTTTTGTTTTGTTTTGTTTTTTTTCCTTTAAAGACAAAAATACAAAAACTGTTTTTACTGACCTTGACTAAAAATAGCACAGACTCTTTATTGTAGTAATTCCAGGTCTTTCTGAGTGGAAAGAGAGAGGGGGAGTGGAGGAAAGGCAGCCTAGGAGGAAATCAGTCTCTTGAAAGTGTGTGCTCTGAAAACTTTGTCTTCAGCTACTGCATTTTAGTTATTGCTGCCCTTTGCAGTAATGGTTAAATCTCAGTGCCCAGGCAGTGAGCCTTTTGCTATGTTTCCAAGGATCTGTCACCTTCTGCCTGAAGTTAGACCCACTCTGATTGTACACAAGTGAAAATAGTAATGGTGAACCCCAGCAGCATCTCCACAGGTAAACTCTGATCCTCTTTGTTCTGCACGTACCACACCATCCTGCGCACTCCCATCAGCTTCTCTTTTAGGCTTGTAGACAAATGCAAGTCGTCCTGAACTCACAATTAATGTGGTCACAGGGCTGAAGACTAAACTCAGTTACAAAAATAGTGCTGAACATGATTTGTTGTTACCTATGTTTGAAGCTAATCATGTTCCATTTTCTGAGACAGCCCATTGTTGCTGATATTCTTTGTCAGCAAAGTGTAGGGACAGTAGAATAGGTGGGAAAAGAAAAAAAAGACTTATGGGTGATGAATGACAACATGGGTTGAGGCTTTGTAGATAGTTGAACAAATTCTGATGCCCTGAAATACACATCAACTCCTTTTTAAATGTGGCAGAAACACTACAGCAGAAAAAGTGTAAAGGTTGCAAATTGCATAGCAAAAAATTGGTAAACAGATTGAAGTTTTAACTCCACATCCAATTTTGTACTGGATCAGTTTAATGATTAAGCAGGTTGGATGTTTGTAAGTTTTAAAAAAAAGTTATTAGACATGAATTTCAACTGATTTAAAACTCATGTGAGTGATGCATTCTCCTTATCAGCAGAGAACAATTGCAGCTCAGTGTTAACCAGCCGGTAAATGCTGTTGTGCGGTATGGACATAAGTGGTATTAGAGGTGGTGTTATTGTCCTGGTATTCATTCATGTTACCTTCTGTGTTTGAAATCTCATACGGTTTAAATCGTGTACGAGTTGTTAACCCTTGGCATCCAAAACAATGCAGGACTCTTCTCGATTCTTTTCTTTTTCTTAGTACATCTTTGAAGATTCAACAAACTCCTTTAGGTAATTAGTTTTATTGTGCTGTCTTGAAGAATTTTGTTAACCAAATATAAATTTTTCTGGCAAACCTAGACCTTTACATGTTTTTATTATGGAG
Organism: Syrrhaptes paradoxus; assembly: GCA_013400615.1. Lineage (NCBI taxonomy): Eukaryota > Metazoa > Chordata > Aves > Pterocliformes > Pteroclidae > Syrrhaptes > Syrrhaptes paradoxus. The sequence goes on from VZTO01001970.1 coordinate 27,190, forward strand.
ACTTTATTTTCAAGTGTCTGTTGTCTGACCCAGTATGGCAATATAAGGTAGCACTCCTCTTATGAAGACCAAAGACAGAGATAAATTTTGCATAGTGCATTAAAGAAACCTCTTCACCGTTTGTGGATTTGCCTACTAATGATAGTGTTTGGATTGTGCAGTCAAACCTGAAGAAAAAAGGAAACTGCGTCGTTGTAGTTGTTCAAACTGTCTTGTGGGTAGTATCATAATAAGTCCCATTATTTGCCAAGAGAATAAACTCCATTTAGATCTGCTAAGCTGAAACCACCTGAAAAGAATTATTGGTCCAATTCATCATTCCCAGAGGTGCTTACAAGCAGCATGCTGTTGTAGAAGCTCTCTGTTATAGCCAGAAGTTGTTTCAGAAGCGTGACTGAGCTGCTCGATTTACGTGAGTTATATGAAGGATTTTTTCTGATTACTTTGCTAGCATGTGGGATGTGTGCGTGTAGCTGGAAACAACAGGGAATTTTGTATACATCTCATTTAACTGGTGCTATGTGGATTCTTGTGCAAGAAGAGCCTTTCCTGGATCGTGTTATTCCTGCAATAATTGTCCTTCTCAAACACTCACTTTGAAGACTTGTTCGTTTTTGAGTTACTGACTCTGCCAATACTGATTAGAGCCAATAGGCTGAAGTTTTTCTTCCCAGGACAAAATTTACCATAAGGTTTTTCCTTTTTCTCAGCAGACTACTCCTGATTCTATCCTCTGTGATCTCCAAGTATTGGCTTTGGTGAATGTTTCTAAAAGGTCTGTGCGTCTGGAGTCTGCTCAGTTTTACTGACCTGTAACTTGGGGCTTTGCTCTGTCACTGAGGCTCTACCTGTGTGCGTGGCAGCAGAGTAATCTGTCAAATTGAACAGTTACCTGAAATGTCAGTTGTCGAGTTTTGTATTAGTTGGTTAATTTTCACTAGCTTTGTGCTTAGCCTGTATTATTAATACATACACCACAAGTAGGTTTAGAGTGCAATTTAGCATACAGGACTTCCAAAAACTTCACCCTGAAAAGCTTGCAGTTCAAATTTTCCTCTCTCTGGGGCTGACTCAAGACTCAGTTATAGCCCTCCGTTCACTGAGAAGCACCTTAGAATTGGTAACCAGCTCAGAACTGGGGCAAATATATAGGGTGTATATATGCTTGGGTTTGAAAACTTCAATAGAAGAAATTTCACAATACATTTCATAAACACAAGTATATTGGTAGCATAAGAGTTTTTCTATAGCCTATAGAATTATTTGAGGAATTACAGCAGCTCCTGGATGTAGTTAGAGTGATCCAGGAAAATAAAGTTCTTATCAGTTGAAACCAGGTAGGAAGTTATAAGTAGATAGAACAGGAAGGCAGTTCATGTTGCTGGGTTGTACTGGCACACCCTTGCTTGGGTATGCTCATGTGAATCTTGCCTGTATCTTGGGAAGGTTGAGTGGTGAAAGGAGAAGAGCTTATGAAGAAGCATCTGGATCCAAATTCTGGAGAGACCTTGTTTGCTCCAGGGTCCCGTGGGGATTTGTGAAACCACCCAACCTAGAGCTCAGCATGACTTCCCAGGCTTACGTCACCCTTTCTGCACGACAGAAGAGGACATTTCTTCTACCTCTCTGGAGGCGTATGCATTTCAGTAGTGCACCATGATTTGATTTTTTTGTTTTTCTCCAGTTAGTTCTTTTGCAAGATGAGAAGATCAAATTGATAATGATAAACTATACAGGAGTTGTGTGGAGATGTGTATGCTGGTAGATACAACAGCGAGTACAGTTGTATATACAGCAACTAAGAACTGTCAGGCAGCGGTAGAAATTGACGCATAATGCTTAGTACTTTAAGAGCGATTTACATCTTCTAAGGACCATGCTATATAAACACTAATTAATCCCTAATTAACTTATCTATATGTATTAGCTAATTAATCTCTAATTAGTTTATTTGCAGATTCTTTCACATTGGGAACTAATTTAGGTGGGGCTTAAACCTCTTGGGAGGTTCTGATCTCTCAAAGAGGTGTAAGTCAGGAGGATGTATAAATCTGTTAGAATGTCATAGGGATACACCAGTGAAAAACTGCTCCAAGGAATGTAGAAAAAGGCTCTCGGTGAGTTCAGAGAGATGTGCTATGCTGTGGTGAGATGCAATATCAAAATACGCTGAATTAATTAGCTAATGTTGATGGGGTTTGAATATAGAGTTCTGCTGGTTTTAAAATGTATTTCTTCATAGGGCCACATACTACTTGAAGAGTATTAGCAGGAGTGTGCAAAAGTGGCTACGGAGCCTGGGCTGGCAAAGTTACTGCTAGTGCACCTGATGTGGGCAGAGCTCTCCGAGCGAGAGAAGGAGAGTGAGGAAGAGTAAAACTTAGTGGTTTTGTCATGGAAGCTGTTCTATCTTTCTCCCCTCATGCCACTCAACAGGCCTGAGAGTATCCTCAGGGGGATACTTCTGAAATGTTTGGCCTAATGATCCCAGAGCTTGGGCTCACATATCTTTGAGAACAATGGCGATGAAAGCGTGTCTGGT
>VZTO01001971.1:1178-13832 GCA_013400615.1 Syrrhaptes paradoxus
CATGGGTGCAACTGCCTGCCAGGATTTAGTCCTTTATGATTTAAATCAAACCTGTGGTTTTTGAATTACATGAGTTAAGTCAATGTATTTGAAATTTGTGATGTTAATTTGCTCTGAGCTCTGACTTGATAGCAGATGCCAAGTTCCTGCCCAGAACAAATTTTACAGCTCAGTTCCTTTTTCCCTAGCTATTGGAAAGTGAGTGAGCAAAAAGGGTCAGAGTTGACTAAATTTACAACCAGTCCTTCTGTACTGCGTGTTTTGTTTTGGTTTTTGTTTTCAATTTAAGGCAGATGCACTCAAGATGCAAGACATAGAGCTGTGCTTCTTTTACATAAAGTATGTTTTATTAATTTAAAATAAAACAATGTAATGATCAGATGCCCTGATTAGTTAAGGATTCAAATTAATAAGACGAAACAGGATTTTTACATCTTGCAAGCTTTCCCCCAGGTTATACTAGAGAATGTTTCTCTCCTGGAGGAATCGCCTTTTGTACAATTGTTTGGTATTAATTTAGGCTTAGGGAAGGTGGCAGAGTGTCATTCCTAATCTCCAGTTTTTCTTCAGACAAACCAACAAATGGGAAAAAGTGACCCATGGGTTAGAACTCCTAGCACCCTCGGTCCTTTAGTCTCTTCCAAGAGGCTACCGTATTCTGTGATATTTTTTATAATGTGGGTACTGGTCTGGAGAACTGAGGAGCAACCCTCAGGTATATCAGTATGATCACAATACTTTCAGGTATAGAAAACAACAACTAATTGCAATTGGGAACTTTCTGGATCATGCTGGTGTGCTTAGTTGGATGGGTGTAATTCAGGCTTGTTCAAATGACTGTAATTACTCTTTCTGAGTTAATGAAGCAGCTATTACAGTTTATGAAGCAGAGATTTATAATTTTGGCATCCGTGATACTTGGCAAATTTAAGAAGAGATGTTCAATGAATTAAGGAAATTTTTGTATAAAAATGTAGTCTTTATACTTAAATGCAGCTGCATAGAGGAAGGGACAGGGTAGCAAAATTACAAACTTCGTTACATAGAAAAAAAGATTCACGTCAGATGTTAGGAATATCTTTTAATAGTGAGGGTAATGAAACACTGGATGCACAAGGTGATGCCACAATTTCCGTAGGCAGTGCTGAAGATTTTTAAGAATATCTGTCAGGAAGGCATTTGTGCTTGCTCATGGCTAGGTGACCTTTTGAGTTCCTTATTGATTTTGTTTGCCGCACTTTATATATACAGATAGTTCATGGCTACATAGGCAGTTGAAAGCCATAGATTTCAGATTATTTCTGCTTTTGTGGAAATTCAGCTGAGGCCTGGATCATGAGCTGTTTACGATGCAGCTCCTGTGATTTGTAGATGACCATGGATGAGTATGAGGTTAGGCTCCTAAACCCTGCTGTGTTAAGACTTTGATACCTATAGTTTAAGGTCAGACAGACACCCAGTCAGATGGCTTTCTGGAGCTGCCTAATTGCATTCTTGATCAGTTATTTACTAATGTCTCTAAATGCTGAACTCGAGTGGCCTGGGAAGGTTCAGTCCCTGTAGGTGTTACCAGATGAATTCAGGAAAACAGTGTACAAATCTTCAAGAGATGCCCAGAAGACAAGATACGGGAAGGGTCTGAAATGGATTGTGATGGCAATCACTTTTCCATTATTGTTCATGGTTTGAGCTGTCAGACGGGGGGCAGGGAGCACAGGTTCTTGTTGCTGATCAACCTGGAGAAGGATGATACAACCTGAGAATTGTCCTGACCATTAGGTCTTGAACTGTCCTTGGCAAGAGCTTTTACCTTTTGTGCTGTGGAAGATGGGCCCAGGAGGAACACAGGTATGAAGAAAGCTGGTTTAATGGTAAGGAAGATGCTGAACTGAGCTCAGAGATCCCCAGAATATGGATGTAAATTACACCATTACTGATAAAAGTGAAATTCAGTCTTGGATCTGATTGACTGAGGTAACTTCCATTTCCAGTTGGCACAATTTAAGCAGGCTTAGATCCCNTCCAGTATGTGCAGAAAGTTCAGGTCTTCAAGCAAGTGCTGATGATCACTAGGAGTGCCAGCCTCATGCCAGGCAGAGACAAAGGGCAAACTCTCATATACCAACTATATGTATAAAAATTCAGGAGTGTCGTCTATTTGCTCTTCGGTTGGCCAACTTGAAAACAAGGAAGCTGAAGAACATTTGCCTTCTGTAGGCCATGTCCTTTCATGCTGGAGGTAGACACCAGAGAGGCAACAGCCAGTCATGTGGAAAGTGGTTGGGTGGCAGTGCAGAATGATGCGTCAAGGATCTGGACACGTCGTGTGCCTCCTGTTCTCAAATATCTTTCAGTGCCACCTGGTTTTGCATTTGCAGTCCTTGCTCCAGTGAGGCTTGTAACCTGGAATGTTGTAGAGAACCACTAACTTTTTCAGAATCTCCTGACCACCTTCAGTTGGGGCCCTCAGTGCTACTTGGAGGAAATGTTTTTGCAAACCCATAGGAAAAAGCACAGTTAGGTGGTGTGGCAGTAAGAAAAATTTGTAACAAAAATAGCTCTTATTAGGAATATTTTTATTCATTTCTGCAAGGAATAGTGTCTTTGAATCCCAGTTAAAGTTTAAGGTCTCAGTCAGGCATGTGCTATAAAACAATGTACAGACTGGCTTGAGTTCAGGCAGTTTTGACTAGGCAACAGGGGAGTAAAAGGACTGAACGTAGAGAGGCATAGACACTAAAAGCAGAAGTCAGCTTTCATAAATTCAATGTCAAGGTAGTCATATTTAGTAATGCATGTGCATCACAGCAGACTAGCTGTTAAAGAAGGAACCGAAAGAGAACAGGAGCTGGTAATTTCCATGCTGAGTTCTTCCCGTGCCTAAGGAGAAGGCTTAAAAAATAATTGAAAAAATGGGTAGCCAAAGCTGCTCATAGTAGGTGAAAGCTCACAGCAAGAAGACAAATCAGATTTCTTTTCAGCAGACAAAAAATCCTTTTACCATTTTTACAATTGTTTCTGCTCTTCTGTGAATAGTTTATAACAGCAAAATATGAACTGACAAACTACATAAAGAAATGGTGAAATAACTTATTTTCACTACCTTGTTTCAGTCATAGTTGTGTAAGATTTTACTCGTAACAATGTCTAATATTTTAACACAGCTTTATGGTTTTTTCAGGTTGGCTGAGCCCATTGAGCATTGAAATGCTGTAAGCAGATCTCTGCTATTATTAAATTTGTCTATTGCATACGTGCATCTAAACAAGGACAATATGAACCTCTATTAAATTTGGGTTGACTCATGCATAATTCCTCAGAACTTTGTATGGAAGTGCCGTACCACTTTCTCTTCCCTTTCCCTAAACAAAGCGCTGAAGCACCTGTACTTCATTGGCATAAATCAGTAAATCAGAGCAACTCTGGCTGTGATACCTCAGGGTGAAAAATTAAGACTCATCTGAATGCCAGATCTGGAATTGAATTGTGCACACGTTGTACTAATGAAATGGAGGTTTTCTAGTATGCTCCATTTATGTACCAGGGTGCTTATAGAAAGTGTGCTGTACATGGCAGTATAACACACTGTAAATATTATACAGAACTTTTTGGCATTAATCTTTAGGGAGCAAGATGGAATTTGGTAGCATTCAGGGCAACGCTGCAAAGTCTGGGAAATACAAGAATTTACGTTTCTCGCAATGAATGGATGATGCTGGCCTCCTTTGTGGGGTGAGACCTGCTCTAAGTGTTAAGATAACTTTATTAAACCCATTGTAAGGTAATTAATATATCCATTTGGTTTAGTAGAAAAGATACCTAATTAGGTTGGTCTGTATTATTCCTACTGTGGTCCAGTTACCCAACTGCTCGTTGTTCAGGGAAGACTTTCACCCCTGTTGGTACTAGAAACTGGTGTCAACAGCGATACTTCTTGTAAAAGCTCTGAACTCTTCTTTAGTTTGAAGGCAACAGACCAGTGGGATGTGGCACACTTTGGGGAGCCATTTTTATTGAAAATGAGACTGAAACAATGGAGAAGGCAACAGAACTGTTTAGAATTGGGATGATGGACAGTGGACTAATACCCGTGCAGCTCTAATGGTGTGGGATGATGCATTTGCATGTGTGCAGAGGCTCCAACTGCTTTTTGTGTTGTGTTGGGGCACTAGCAGCAAAATGTTGTGAAAAATATCAGCTCTTTTCTGGAGCACCTTCTTTTTGCTTTGGGACAGTCACTGTACCTGTAACCTATGTGTACTTGCATATGAAGCCCCTAGAAGCTATTTCAGGTTCCTCAGGGACCACCCCAAACCTGAATGATGTAGCCTTTGATTGCAAAGCTTCCTTCAGAAACAGCAAGATGGTATCAGCATTGTCTGGGAAAGTACTGCTAGGATGCCTGTAACCACTACAGACAGAACCATATAGAAACTTCAAAATGTGCTTTTGCAATGTTCAGAAAGGATCAAAATGAAAATCATTGCAAAACAGAACTGAGCCATGCAGGAAATTGCACAGAAACGAGAAGGGTAAACTGGCTTAAACAGAAAAGATTTCAAGTCTTTAGTGACAGGTTAATGTAATGACAGTAGTGATAAAATAAGCAAGTATGTTTAAGTGGTTTTTTTTCATCTTATTTTGCATTTGTTTCCGGATGAAAGAACAGGAAAAACCACTCATGTATAATTTTTTTCTAATTAAAACAATCTTTCACACTCAGTTTTGAGTCCTCTCTTTGCAAACCCAGAATACTGTTTATGCAGGACATTAATTCAAGCAGTTTAGTCATTAGCAAGCTCCGATTATATTATTCTGTTTAAGTTTTATTACACAGAAAACGTTGTTTGACATATTTCATATTTGCTTATTATTTCACTCATGATCTGTGCCTTCCCGTTTGGATGAAAATGAGTGCTTTGGAGAAAAAAAAAAAAAAGGAATTTTAAATCAAAATTTTAGTGATTGCATTTATTTTATCTTAATTATTGTAGTTCCATCAATGTCTGCTTTTCACTTCAAAGCAACAGATTTACTAAATTTTGGTATTATTTGTAGTCATTGTTTTGAGCAGCTATCAATGTAGAGATTTTCAATTCAGAGTTGGTGTCTTAACTTCAGATGAACTTCTGCGATCAAAGAAAATATGCTCTTGACACTTGTTGGTTGTGCTGAAACCAAAAGTAATTAAGGAAAAAGCTCCAAATAAAAAACCAGAAAATTGTAAATAAGAGCTTTTCTGCATTCTAAATGATAAGTTAATTTAGTAGCTTAAAGGGTTAAAAGATACAGTGATATCTTTGAAACCATACTGAACCCCTGAATTTTGGATTTCTCATAATTGTCTATTTTTAAAACCAGTATTAGGTGTTTTATTGATTTGTACATGATTCAGCAACGTGTTAACTTTTAAAACACATTTATTTTAATACATACATACATTTATGTCTGTTCTGACATGAAGATGATTTGTGGAGTGACTGTTATGCTTTAGGCACTTTTATAGCACTTTTCAGTTTATAGGCTGTGCAGTGTTTGTTTTGTGACTTTAAACAGCATTATGATTTCTGTAAGCATTTTGTCTTTATGGATATGATATAATCAAATTTGTATTTTGAAGCCTATAAAGTGGTTACAAGAAGAAAATACTGTTATTGCAATGTAAAGGCAGCTGTCTCTGATAGATGGCTTACTGAAACGTATTTGTTTGATTTTTTGGGATGAGTTAGTGTCTTCATTGAGCACTCCTTTCCAAACACATTGAACATTCAGGTTGTGGGTTTTTTTATTTACTTAAAACCTTCTTTCAGTTGGTTGTGTTATAGTAGATGTTGAAAGAAAGTCTTCATGTGTTCTGCGGTTCCCTTGATTTTTTGAAGAGGTAGGTTTTGGTTTTTTTTTTTCAATAGCTCTGTTTTATGATCTGTGAACTGCTTTGTTAGATGCTCAGAGTTGCATTGAATGCATACTTAACAGTTGTAATCCTCAAGGTCTTCAAGCATTTGGTCTTGTGTTAATTTACCTGCAGGGGACTATTAACTTGTCTTATTAGCTTGGGCTCCTTATTTCCTGTCTGAATGAAGTGAAACTCAATTAGCATTCTCAAGTGTTTCAAATGTTAATTTGGAGAAAAGGGAAGGAAAGGGAAAAAGAGGAAAAGAGAACAAAGAAAGAGAGAGATTTGGTCTTTAAAATACAAAGCTGCAGACCCATTTGCAGTTACAGTGATGCAAAACTACCCTAAAAAGTTTTCTCTTCCAGGGTTGATTTAGGTGCACTTACTCCTGACTTCAGCTGAGAGGACAACCTGTCAGTAGACAATTGTTTTCCAAGGGGGCAACTCTGCTTCTTGGAGCAATGGCAGTCAGTGCTGTATTTTTTACTGGTTTCAGGAGAGTCAGGAAAAAGCATGGAAATCCCGCACACACATGGATGATGCCGTGTGCATTTGCACTGTGCCTGTAAAGTATTTGTTCTTGGTGGCACTCGGTGTTTCCAGGCGCCCAGAATAGCATCCGTACCTGGGATCTTGGTGCCTGACTTGTGTTCACAGGGTGTTGAGAGTCACACACAGAAGAGATCCACAGTGCAAAGCAATGCCTTTAAGAAACTTCAGTGCTGCAGTTCAGGTTGTATATTGTGTTCTGACCCTTTCCAGGTTTAGTTGCCAGCTTTAAGCCATTGAAACGTCCTCCACAATCCTCTCCAGGACTTATACACGTGCTGTTCTTTGGAAATGGATAAATGGTATGATCTCTGTTTTAGTTTAAGAATGTCCAAACTGATGGGGAGTTGGCTCGTTTGGGCTTAGGGGCTCTTTTTTTTCCCCCTCCTTTCTTTGGTTATGAAATGAAGTGCTTCAAAATAACACCGTATTAAAGGCTGGGCACAAGTGAGTAAACAGTCATAACTCCGAGTGTCCAGGCTACTCATCCAAACAAAGTTCTGGGGCACAATGCCAAGTATCAAGCAGGGTGTTTTGAGGACCTGACTCAGGCGCAGGTAGCTGACCTACTCAGAAGTCCCACTATAGATGCCTAACTCCTTATATTAGGCTCATATCGGGGACCACAACCAAGAACCTGGGTGGCATGGCAGGGGAGGGTACGAATGCGGTTTGGGTGTCAGGGCACGGATGGGTCTGTGCCTGGAAGGAGGGCAGTCAAACCCCGGCTTGCCTCACTCTGTGAACATTTCTGCTGTCCATATTTTTCAGTATTAAATGTTTGGAGACCATGTTGACAGATACAGGTCAAGTTGCTAGTTGTGTAGATATGTAGCACCTAAATAATTTTTACTTCTAGCCTGGGAAGTAAAGCTGAGCTGGTGGTACAGTCTGTTTTGGGAAGCATGGTATCAATAGTTTCATCTTAGTCTGTTTTATCACCTACTGTATTCCTTAGCCTTGTTGTCTTGCTATTTTTGCAGCTGTTGCACATCTGCAGGGATTTACAAACACAGAAACAGTCTCCCACCACCAGATTCCTCTATGTTAGTTGTGGCTGGCATTTCAAGGTGTCTTGACCAGCAATATTTTATCTAATTCAAATATCAAACATGGAACACTAAATAAAAATGAAATTAGGTGGATACAGAGTGAAGGTAACAGCTGATTTTAGGCTATGGTCCTAGTGGATTATCTGCAAAAGGCTGATTCTGTTCTGTAGCACATGGAATTTCATGTGGAATCATGTTACCTGGATAAAGAGCCAGAACTGCTGTTTTTCAGGCAGTGTATTGCCATACAAATTAAGTCAGGTAAGAGCTTTAACAATACCCTTGCTGCACACTATTAAATATTTTGTGTTTAGTTTTTAATGTATTTATCCAGTTTTCTAAGAAAGAAAAAACACAAGCTGAGGTTATTTTCTGGGCAACAAGGTGGGAATGGTGTTGAAGGTCATCGTTTTTATGTAGCTGCCTTCAAGAGGTTGCTCTCAAAGTGTTGGATCTGATTTTCATTACTAACTCAACTGTTTTCACCTCTTCAGGAAATGGAAAGTTTCCATCAAGTAGGGAGTGATTTAAGGCAACATTCGGCATCCTGATGTTAGAGAGTCAGTTGATTGTGTGCAATTAGTCAGACTCAGGAGTGCATCAGCAACACTTCAGTGAACACTTTCTCCCTGTCATGAGCTGTGACTTCCATGTTCACAACTAATGCATGATTGTACTCTCTTTTGTTTCAAACTTTAGTGCCAAGGTTCTGAAGATCCTACTAGTAATTTTCTTGGGATAAGTTGAATTATTTCATTTTCTTGTGTTCTAAACTTACGTAAAACTTATGTAAAAAAAAAAAAGGGTATATATTGTCTCCACAGAAATAGGAAAAAAAAGTGATGTGGAAATAGGACAAAGTGTCTCCATGGACTGAGGGGACAGAGAAGGCTTTGGTATTTCTTGACGTAACGCCACAGATCTTACTTTGTATTGCCTTGTACCCTCTGTGCCTTTATAGCCCTGACCACTGAGATACCAGCTGTACAAAATTCTCCAGTTCTGGAAACTACTTGTGAAAACAGAGTGCCTTGGTGCATGTGAACTGCCTGCCAGTTCTTCCTCGTGTGCTAGCAGATGAGGAATAGTGACGAGATCTTAAGCTTAATGATGTTAGCAATGACTAAGCAGCAGGCGTGTTAGGAGGATACGCAAAGAAGTGGGTTGGGAGCAGTGTAAGTATTTAATTGCAGAACAAGAGAAACTGCGTATGGAATATGAGTGCTCGAGCCTTGCAGAGAATGCTCAGAAGATTTGAGCAAGAGAGAATGAAACAGGAGCGTGTTTCCCCTGGGCCTGGCTGAGGAGAATGGGTAAGGAGGAATCCTCTTTAGCAGAGGGACAAACCAAAGCCAGAGGGTGCTGTCCTTGCCAGAAGATGGGAACAGTCTCCATCATGACTTGGAGACATAGTAAGAACTCACATCTGTTGGTAAAATGCTTCCAAGCAGTAAGGGAATTGTGAGAGATTGACATGTTTCAGCATCCTTAACCAGGTCTGTGCATGCAATGAACTTCTGTAGGGCACTACAGGCACTATACTGTCAAGGGAGACAAAGATGTTCACATTCAAGGAGAAAAATGTACTTATCAGAATTGTTGAGTAGAGGGCAAAGGAGGGCAGAACATGTCCTGAAGATGCAGATTGGATGACATGTGGGTTCACTTTTTGCAAAGTAATCATAGGATGGGAGCCTGCTCCCAAGAGATACACCAGAGGAGCCATGGTAAAATCAAATCCTAGAGCTTATCCAGACCAAGGAAGTTCCTTGAGCCCATTGGTACAGCACAACACTAAATGAATACATTCAGGTATAATGCCTCTATCAGGGCTGCATACATGACTGTGACATCTGACAACTGTATCTCTGTGTTCTGGAAGTGAAAGATCTTTTCTTTTTCTGCCTTTGTTTGGTCTCTCCCATCTGTTCCAAGGTTTTCTCCTGAAGTAAACATTCAGAATAAAGGCAAGGTAACTTGGGAACCTCTTTCCCAGTAGAAGGTGTTTCACATGTGTCACAGTAGAGTCTTTAAAAAGGGGAAAAAGCTGTAGTGCAAAGATAAAAGTGGAAGTAAAGGCCTTAAAAAGAGAATTAATGAAAGACTGTACTTAGCACCTGACCATACAGTCCTGCTTCCTTCCTTTATTATCTCAGATCAGTTCTGTACATGCTCATTGTTGTTTTGCTCCTTCTTTGTGCATTGAATACCTCACTGTATTCAAATGGATCTATAAATGGATAGTGAACGTTTTAGCTGTGAGGAGGTAAAAACTGCTGAATCCCTTGTTGATAATACAATCATGATACAGTAGGCTGGCTTGAAGATAATGTTCAAGATAAGAAAGGCATCTAAAATATCTTCAAAAGCTACCTGCCATTTGCATTTTGCCTTACTAGTGATTAATGCATATTTCGTAGATAAATTCTCTTTGGACTCTCTTGGGTCACCATGAAACATACTTCAATCTAGTGACACTAGTTAAAATCTCAGTTACATTCAGAAGTAAACTGAAAGGAGAAAAGGGTCTGGTTGGAACACTATTGAGCCCATAGAGAATATTCTTCACGTGCAACATAAAGCAAAAGTTTCTTCCTAAATACAAGAACTGACCTGTTCTGCAGCTGTGCTGTCATCAAGTGCTCAATGAGTACGCTTTCATTTAGTTCATGAATATAGATGGCTAATTCCTCGGGGCAACTGATTCTATTAATACAAAGCATATGCGCCGCGACCGCTAACAGCAGAACTCTGCTCAGTTTCTGGTGGTTTGGCTTCATTCACTAGAGGGAAATGGCCCTCTCAAAAGGAAAGGATGCTGACAATAGCCTTCCTAAGACTGCAGTAGTTTTGCTTTAGTAAATACAGACTTTTAAAGAGAGTGGTAATGAATTTATATACTTGGGCAGTTGATTTGAGACCTTCCACGTCTCTTAATTTTGAGGCAGCTGGTGAGAGAGTTTTTACTCTGAGTTCATTATGGAAATTACTATACAGTGGGATGATTATCATGCTTAAAGTTAAGCATTGCGCATAAGTGCATTCTGGGCTGACTGACAACGGGAGAAGTTGGGAGACTGACCTTGAGAAGATAATCTCAAAATAGATGCAAATATATTTCCTTTGTCTGTATGGTAAAGTGTGGAATAGGAAAAAACACTACATAATTCACACAACATCAGAAAGTAGAACATAAACTGTAACAAAAACCAGCAATATAAAATGTGGAAATAGTGAATCATGAAAGGAAACAGTCATTAAAATATCAGAGTGTGACCATTGCAAAACCCTATCTAGTGGCACCAAGAAGATTTTAAGTCGTTTGGCTCCACAAAATACTGCACTTCTGGCAAATGTTAACAAAGGCTCTTCATATGAGTAAGAGAAGTTAAAAGGTGTAGAAGCCTATGAGCGGGAAAGCAGAAGGAAGAACTTTTGTGGTTTTAGGAGGAACAGGAGGAATTTCCCTTCTGTGGCTCTTGAAGACCTTTTGTTTTTTTCTCTCATGTGACAAGACATTCAGCTTCCAAAGGTGTCATTGAATGGATTCCATCTTGAGTCAGAAGCTTGTACAGAGAAGGTATAGTTAGCTTCTCTTTTATTTGAATACACTTTACATTTTAGCTGTCTGAAAATGTTATTTGTAATTATTGGGATCTTCTAGTTTAATTTTCTACAGCATAGTTGTAAATGGTACATATTCTTCTTCCAGATGTTCTTGGCTGCAGGAGAGGTCCCAGTTAGCTTGTGAAATGTTTTGTCTATTGTCTGGTGAAAACTGAAAAAGAAACTTTTCAGCTCATCTGTTCAGTTCCCCTCTTTATGCAACATTACTTCCCAGCAAATATTCCTAAGTAATTTACATTATGTAATTGATGGTGTTTTCATCAGCTGTGATTACATTACATATTGCTCATCATATCTTCATTATATACCTTTGGGGAGGGTTACTTTAGATTAGATACAGCTTGGTCTGCTTGGCTGGACATGTCCAGTACAAATGTAGTACAAAGCCTTCTGAGGGGATACTATCCTGCGGAGCTGTTTAAGCCCCTCTGGAAAGGACCACTATGCCCTTCTGTCTGCCCAGTGCAGAAGACGTGAACATGATACAGTGTGTGTGTCAATGCTCACGCCACACTTGCTCACATCTTAATTACTGCTCATGTTGTTTCTCATTGATATCATGGTACTTGCTTGACCAAACTCATCGCTTCCAGTTCTGATAACATGCACTGCAGGACACTGTAGTGGCAACATCAATCTTGTTCCTGCAGCAGGTGTGCTGGGATGAGCCCTTTGAACAAACTGGTACTGTCTCAGCCATGCTGCTTTTCCTCTGGAGAAGACGACAGTCGAGACGTCTTGTCTGTAGGTCCTTGCCTATGTGGCCATATTGTCCACAGACAGCCAAGGCTCTGGGCCTGGCAGTGAGCTGGAGCTGTTGGGACTATATCATCCCATGTTGGGACATAAGATGACCACTAGTGTTTGGAAAACGTGTAGATGAGGAGGCCCCTTTTCAAGGTCTTCTCCAGATAGTTCGTGCTGTGTGCTTGCCCCTCTTGTATGACCTTTTGGCAGTTGTAGCAAGCACATTGGAGTGGCTTGTGGAGTCTTCTAACTTCTCAACTGTTTGAAGTCAATGGCTGCCCAGCTTGGCGGGAAAGTAGGGATAGAGGTGTTCACGGCATGGCTTGATGCCTCTGTTACCTAATCTCTTTGAATCCATTTGTTATGTACTGATCATGTGCTGCCCCCTCTTTGGGGGGGCAAAGGGGTCTGGAGTGAAACTGAACATGGGAAAGGGGGGAAGAAATCTGTTGTGCTAATGTTTGGCTTTGCTTCTCACTACCTGAGTCTATTTTAATTGGCAATAAATTAATTTTCCCCAAGTTCAGTCTGTTTTGCCCATGACAGTTAATTGGTAAGTCATCTTCCTGTCTTTATCTTGACCCATGAGCTTTCTCGTCCTATTTCGTGATCCCCTGTACTGCTGAGGAGGAGCAATGAGTGAGCGGCTGGGTGGGCATTAGGCCGTTAGCCAAGTCTAACCCACCACAGAGCTCTTGTGTAGCTTGGAAACAGGAGGTGCTGATGCTGGCTCTGGCCGTTATCAGAAGAGATGTGTTCCTAGCTATTGCGTGAGACCTGCTG